>JAUZNK010090280.1:0-12543 GCA_035046665.1 Euphysa ruthae | reverse complement strand
TGGTTATATTTCTATCTTTTTTTTTTTTATTTGCAATATAATTATTTTGCTATACATCTAGCTCTGTTAGAGATTATTTCAGTTCTATACGACTTTTGCTTCAAAAGTTATGAAAACTGAGGCACTTCCTATACCACCTGTGTATGGATAAGATAATAAAATAAAATATCGCATTGAAGTTTTTTGTTTATTTTTTTTTTTTTTTTTTTTGCAAAACGAGATAAAAAAGAAGAATTTACATATTGTCGTAACATATTTATATTCTATTAATCGTATTTGGCTTTTATTTCATTGGTTTCTAAATATATTTTAAAATAGATTTTATTATCGAGAAACCATTTTTACTCTCAATAGATTACTACGTCAGAACAAATAACTATATTTCATATTTGCTTCTCGACAAGCGGATGTTCGGAAAATAAAAGTTGGTTTTGAAGATAATTTTGAATAAAATTTACAAAGTTTCTCCTCCAATAAGTATACTTTTAACGGAAATTGCACACGTCGAATATTACACGACTTGTTTCGCAAATATTATAAACCAAAATATTATGTAAAAAAAAATCTTGCACAAAACCGTGAGTCAATTTGTGCTAAATTTATATCTAGGCTAAAATTATTTATACCAGGAAAATAATTTTATCTAAAATATCAACATTTACCATCGTTTTACTCTTTTAATAGAGAAATAATGACAATGAGAGACTTTCTTACACGTTTACACAACTATTTTCAAAGGTTGAAACATTGTCATCATCATAAGCTTTTGATGAAGCTTGTTTTTACAAAAAAAAAATACAAAGGAAAATCAGCCTTTTTTTGTACATGCCCATATGTGCAGTAAACTGGCCTATTCGTATGATTAACAAAGTCGGAACAATGTTTTACAGCTGGATACTTCTTCTAGTGCTAAAATCATACTTACGGTAACATAGGCACCTGGCCTTTGTGAGGCCAAACACTCAAAGCCCTGCTACCCAAGCCTAACGACCATCCATTAAGCTGGTATTGACCATAATAAATATGAACGAGGAACATAAACAACAAATGTTGGAAGCGTAATCAAAATGATTTTGATTAGCATTACTCAAAAGCTCTTTAAATTTTTTGCTTTACCTGTGAGAAAATAAACATTTGAGGCATTTAATGTGTTATAGAGTGTTGATATAGATGATAAGATTTTTTGATAAGAACTATCTTCATAGTTCATATATCATCTGATAATCCCCGATAATTCGAACTTTCTCTTAGTCGTGTAGATTTCATATTTTCCCAGGAAAAAAAACACAGCTTTACTCAAACTACCTGCTTAATCTCTTCACATAATAATTCAAATTTTTGAAAGTTTTATCAGAACCGAATGTTTGAAATATTTTGAATTTCATTTTTCTCTTGACGGAACTCAACACTAGTATATCTATTTCCGGTGTTCTGCTTTAAATTTTTATTTTAAACACTTGATGTAAAAATTTAAAAATAAGCAGTAAACGTAAAAGTCAAAAAAAAAAAAAAAAAAAAACAGCGGCAAGTTAACACGGCTAGATCTTAGCTATTAAAGCAAAATATAATGAGTTAAATAAATAACTATAAATAAAAAATCTGTGTTCAATCAATAATAGATACAATTTTATTTCCCCATTGTTACTGGAAAATTCGGAATTTTTATTAAAAAGTGCGTTGCAACCATGATTTCATACGTCTTGATGTTAAAGCTAAATCTTCGAATCTTTTTCTTTTATTCTTTGGACTATTATCATGAAGAATTTGTGAGAATAATTAAATTTTTAACCAACTGTAATGTAAAAAAAGAGTTTTTTAGAGTTTATTTATCGCCAGTACAATATAAAACTTTAAAAAGGATTGATGATGGAATAAACTCTGGGAAACTTCTGCCTTATTTATTAACTGATGTTTTTCTTATTATTGGAAGCGCTTTATTTTCTTATTTTTTTTTAATTATTAAGTGGGCGGGGAAACGAGTTTGAATGAAATTCTGAAAATCAGTTTCAAAATTGGGTATCATAGAAAGAACGTGCATTTTCAATAGTTAATTTAGTGACTGGGAATGTTTATTTTATCTAAAGGCGGTAACACCTTTAACTCTATTAATCATAGTTTGGTTGGAGTAATAATATTTACGTCAGTCTTCTCCGTGCAACCTAGTTTAGAGATAAATAATTAAAAATTTTCTTTTTTTATTTTTCAATTTTTTTCTTGATTGTAAACATCCTGCCTATCTTTTAGTTTGATCAAAGATTCTGGTAGATTAATATGTAATGATTTTGCGGAAATCGGTAATAGTTAGGTTAATAGATATTCAGCGAAATTGAAAAAAATAGTCGTGGAGTTTGAATATTGACAATCTTGACAAGATTCCAATGAGATAACATAGCTTTTTTTAAATCGAATTTTAGACCAAACTTTAAAAACCACTTCAAATGTAAATCCTTGTAATGAGCATTTAACCACTTTTATGGAACACAAGCACGTGATTTTTCTCCAAATGCTATCCCAAGTTAATTTTTTCTAATTCATATTTAGAAATATAATGATGAAATTCTCCAAAGATGTTACAATCTCAAATACAACGACATCAACAGCTGCTACTTCTGAATATCTACCATATAGATTTACAGAGATACTCATTGTAACTCTATTTGCTGCCATCTTAATGTTTGGCACAATAGGCAATCTGTTTGTATTTTATTTCTTTGGAATAAAGAAGAAGAAAAAAAAGTATTACCAGAGGACAGTTCCAGAATATTTATTTTGCATTATTGCAATAGGAGATTTTTTTTCATCCACCTTTAACCCGTTATTATATTCATACTGGACGATTACTCGTTATAAATGGTATTTTGGATATTGGGCATGTAAGTTACTTGTTCCATTAGGCACAACAGCCACAACAGTTTCAGCTGGAATATTTTGTATTCTGGCGATTGATAGGCAGAGAATTATAGTCCATCCATTTCGCCGGCATTTTAAATTATTCCATGTTAAACTTAGTGTTTTGATAATACTAATATACGCGCTGGTGGTAAACCTTCATTACACTATCAACATTTCCTTGAAGAAAAACAGATGCAGCGTGAAAGATGTCCGCTTAAAATCGTACAGTATTCCGACAATTATTTACTTTCTAATACAAGATTTTACACTAATCATTGTCATAGTGTTTACCAACTGTCGCATATTTGCTCGCATACTTTATCGCACTGCAAATGCAGTTATTATTGGAGAGTCTGCAAACAGACGGAAAAAAGACAATATAAAAATAATTCGATTGCTCGTAGCTATGACAACTGTTTTTTTTGTTTTAACGCTTCCCAGGGATTTATTTCAATTTGTCCATCTGGCATCATGGTTGGTTAGCCATAAAGGAGTTAGATCAACACCTAACGTGTTAACATTCTACTCTTTTCTAAAAGTTATGCATGTGGCTAATTCTTGTGTTAATCCGTTGATTTTTTATCGTATGCATCAAGGCTTTAAAGCATATATTAAACACTGTTTCTGCATAGTACGACACAAACGGTCTTTTTATGAGCACAATTTTTCCCTTAAAGGTAATTTGGAAGGACGAAGAATGACTTTACATTCTCAACTATAAATAAAATTCAAATACGCTGTTTTGTTTATCTTTATTTTACCTATATGTCTCTTATCTCATCGGTTAAAAAAAATTTTAATATAATTTATTCTTAATTAATATTGCTGTCGTATTTCACTTTAGATATTTAATTAAAAGTCAAAAATCTGTGAAGGAAAGCTTATTTTTGATAAAATTTGTGAAGCTTTTTCAAAGGAATGCGTATTACTAAGAAATATGCTCCAATAAGAGGAAATGCAGTATATATTTATTTTTAGTACTTTGAGGTGATTCTATAAGATTTTTTAAAATAGTTTATGTGAAATAAATTTCGTAAATAATATGCCCTTGCGCTAGATCATTGATAAGAAGGTGAGACAAAAATAAATTGCAGATGAACTTTTCTACTTAGAACAATAGAAATATAATTTCCGCCTTTCTGCACCTTTCTTTATCACTTTTTTTTTTTTTACGCTGCATCATATCCATTGTTGTTAGAGTTATAACTTCTATAGATTATGTACAACTCTCTGAACATGCTGAACCGATTTTTTTCCGCAAATAAATACAAATCTATTAAAACAAGCATGTCCTTTGTAGTTAGCAAAAAACCAAACCCGTTTGTTGTCAACAAACCAAACACGTTTGTCGTCAGCAAACCAAACATGTTTGTCGTCAGCAAACCAAAAAACATGTTTTTCGTCAGCAAACCAAACATGTTTGTCGTCAGCAAACCAAAAAACATGTTTTTCGTCAGCAAACCAAATATGTTTGTCGTCAGCAAAACAAACATGTTTGTCGTCAGCAAACCAAAAAACACGTTTTTCGTCAGCAAACCAAACATTTTTATTGTAAGGAGGATTGTGATCTGTAGAATTGCTTTCAGAGGTTTGGTACCCAGTCCAAAAATGTATTTCCCTTTTCGCAGTTTCTTCTTTAGTTAGCAGTAGAAGTTTTCAACCACCTGATAATAAAAACACTTGTAGGTTCCCTACAAGTTTAATGAATATTTAAACAGAGCTATAAACTAGATTGTATAGAGTTGGACAAGCTGTGAGAGGCCTGTTTTTCTGTTTATCCAACTAGCTGAACTGTAAATCTTGGTTTTGTCAACATCATCAAAAACTTGGTAAATTAGTTTGCTAATTTAAACTGGTGAATTAATATTTTTTTTTATGTATGTCGTATTACTAGTCTTCAAAAGACGTTAGGTCTAAGTTTGAAACCAAAAAATTAGCGAATGCAAATAGTTTAGATAGTGGCTTTAAAATTTCTAAAACGATTCTATTATACTAGAATCAAACAAACGTTCTGTTGTAACATATTTAAATAATTCAGTTATGAAATGGAAATTGCTTGAACTTAACTTTAAATCACTTTTTTTTTAACCTTCAGAAGTAAAAGGATTCAAAAATACAACTTTTCTAATACTATTCCCCCGTTTCTGTTTCCGGTGTAGCAGATTATCTTGACTCCCTGTAGAAAATGACTCCCTCAGTCAAAATTGAAATAACTTAGAAAATAATTAATCCCCAAGTTTTTCATACTCACTCCCCCTGATTAGTTCCTAAAATATAGAGGAATTATAATCAACTGTTAAACAAATTTAGTTTTATTTTGAAGAAATTCGAATTTATTGTTTCTATTCGATTTTTCATCAAAAAATTCATACCTTCAATTTTTATTGTGCTGCATTGTGTGGGAGAAATCAAAGCCGGCTAAAAAACACATTATGTCAATCACAAATAAAAATGAAAAAGTGAAAATGAAGAAAACTGATGGATGTGCAGGTTTGTTTTTATTAATTATGCTTTCCTTATAACAAAAAAAAAATTTTTATTTTTAAACTTGTCATTAGTTTTATGAAGTAAAGTATCCGTTTTTTTTTTTTTTTCAAGAACATCAACTCGAATCTAGTTTCAGAATGCTTTCTTTTTAGGCAGCAAAGGAAAGAAGAAATACTTTCGAAGAGCCTGCAAACATTTTTCCACTATAGGTGAAAATTTATAAATTTGATGAGGGCGTCTTTAAGTAATTAATAAGCCGCAAACTTAGTGCACTCCTACTTCTAGAATACATTCAAAATCTTAAAGCCTTTATCAATAGTTTTTCATAGCTTTGTTAACATTTTTTTTACAAATTTATGTTTATTATTCTTCAAAGATTTCACAAGGGCATACTAAGAAATAACTGTGTTTTCCAATTTTGATTTAATGCAGCTGAAGAAAATAATTTTAAAACTTTTGCTCGTATAACAAAGTTTAAAAGAATGGTAGGCTTTGAAAACTTAAAAACTAAGAACACTTAAGAAATCTCCAAGGGTTTAGGCAATGAAATAAAGCCTCATGCAAAAAACATAATAAATAGTTTGAATGGTTGATTTCACGTTTATTTTATGACAAGCTAAGAACCATTAAAGGCTTTCTCTGATTTCTTATAAAAAAAACCATGTATCAAAAAGTATGATATTCTCCTTACTTGAAGTAATTGAAAATCGGTATTTTAAGTTTTAACCCTTTGAAAAAAATTATTAAATATCGACAAGCCCAAATCAAAAGTATTTCCAGTGTGCGCCTCAACTCAACCGACGGCCATATTTTTACATGTGGTTTCGATTTCAAACTCTCGGCATCCTCTTCTGCAAAAGAATTGAAAGAAGAGTCAAGAACCACTAAGTGAGTTATTTTTTCCTAAGAGGTTTTAACTCTAGGTAATCTTTATTCACTAGTTTAACTTTTAGGCAGACAGCATTTTCTGTCTTCCATGTACGTCTTGAGCTCTTCGATTGACAAGCCAGTTTTTTGGTGTAAGTGAATGTTGGTCTGCCTCGTTTTCCCTCGGTTATTGGCTCCCAAAAGAGCAGTTTAAGTTAACTATTACTTTCTTCTGCACGTGTGTTTAACGAATCTAAGTCTCCGTCAGAATTAGGGATAATGTTTTGCTTAATCCCCAATAGAGCTCCTGTTTGATTTTGGTTTTTCAACTGTAGTTGACATCGATAGCATATCTCAACATTCTTGTGTAACTTCCATCTAACCTACCCCTTACGGCAGTGAAAGTCTAGCTCTCTGCTCCATATAAGATTAAATTTTCTACCTTGGATATGAAGAATTGGGTTTTGAAGTCACTCATCGAGTTTGATTTCCAAATCTTCTCTAGCATGTTCATCACCCTCCAGGCAAGTCCAATTCTAGCTTCCATATCTTTTTCGTTAGTTTGAATCGAAGATACAAGGTACTTGAAGCCGTCACGACTTTTTTTTTTTTTTTTTTACACCTTCCATAGTTTTTAAATCAGCCTCAAGCTGATTTTATCTAATATATTCAGTTTTCTTGTAGTTAATGTGTAAACCAAAAGTAACAGTGGCAGGTTCCAGTCTTGAAAGGTCATCTTCAAAATCTCCATTAATTAAATATACATCAGGTTTGTTGGAGAATCTCGTGGTTCAAGCACAAAGCCTAGTGTTTCATTATTCATTATTTCTCGTGGCGCATAACCGAGCGCAACAATAAATAGGAAAGGAGCAAGTGTATCGCTCATCAATACACTAACTAATAATTGAAAGACGTCCCTTTCTCCATCTTGCTTCACCACAAAATCAATGTAGAGAGTATTGATAGCTACTAATATATATTTTTTAATACTTCATTTAATTTTCTCTGTATAGAGTCACAGATGAGGCCTTACTTCATGCTTATAGTAAGGAAGGTTTTTTTTTACTGGCTACGCAGAGAATTCGTGCTAATATCTGAGGTGAAATTCGTGCCTTAAAGCGTAATGACTCCGTAGAAAGTTCGTGTCTAAACTCCTGCCTATTATTTTTATATTTTGTCTTGCCTCCTCATTTCTTTAACAATATTATTTAATCAGTTGAGAACAATTAAATCGAGACAATAATTACCAAATAAAAATCAAATCAAAATTAATTTCTATACGGTCGATAAATTTATATTAAAACATTAAACAAAAAAATCATAAATATACCATTCGAATGTAAAAATCTATTGTTTTGATATTTAATTTCGTGTCTTTAAACAAAAGCGAGTGTTTTATGATCAGTAAGTTAAATTTAAATTCATTTTAAACAACAGCATTTCCTAAAATATTATGCCAATAGTGTTTTTTGGAAATTGATATTTTCCACCATGTATTTTCCACCAACGCTAAATCTTGTCTTTCTCTGGAACATAGCTTTTAGATGCTGAGATTTGTTTTTCATCAAATATTTTTAAGACCAAAGGTACATTTTGTTTATTGTTACCAGGGTCTAAAACAGTGCAGGCTAATTTTTTTTACTTTTTATGACCAGCTTTTAGGTCATTATCCTCTTCATAAACTTTATGGAAGTGTGAAAATGAAATGTAAAATACAAAAAATTCAAATAAATTTACTAGCTATCTATACATTTCAAGCATAAATCGTTACTTTATAATCCAAAGATGAAAGATAAAAATTTATTCTATCTCAAATGAATAAATCAAAACATGGAGTTTTGCTCTAAAATACAAAATAATTTCAAGAATGCGTGTAAAGAGAAGTAAAACTTTGAATTTCTGAGTTAAGGACTATCGTTCATTGAAATAATTGAGTGATGGCCCTGCTGGGATTACAAACATAAGAAAGGAAATGTTATGGATTATATATACGTCACTGGTTATAAACTTATGCAGGCTGTATACAGGAAAAAAAATGCTTACACACTGCAAGTTAAATATGTTGTATACACAGCAAAGCTGGGTGGAATTTGTTTAAAGTGCAAAACAGTGTGATTTGAAAATTCTGAATATGCAAGATTGATTAAGTGCTGAGTTTTTAGGAGCTGGTATTTCCAGATCAATAAACTTGCACACAAGGATGCATTGGTGTTTGATTGAATAAATGCCATATGTTGTTTCGATAGTGTTTGTATTTAGCATGGAGGTGTTTTTCCTCTCCGAAGTGGTGTGTTTTTTGAATTGACGGAAAATTATATCAATTTTTTTCATCGAGTGAAGTATTCTATTGGCATTAGGGCTTTTGTTGGCATTCAAGCACCTTTCCAATTGCCTTTTTTAGCAAGGCATGTTGATTCAAAATATTTCTAAATTTTTCAGTAAATCTATCCATTAACTGGTCAATATTTATAATATAAATATAAAATACAAAAGAAAACAAACAGACAAACTAGCTATCTATCTATACATTCCAAGCATAAGTTTTTACTTTATAATTTCCGTCTAACCCTGTCTAGTATGGAAAATGGACTCAAAACTGTATAAGAAGAAGAAAAAAAGAAATCAAGATGTTAACATAAGTTTTTCAATGACATCATTATAGTCAAAAGCATAGAAATAAAAACTTTAATGGATAGTAACCCAGTACGAGATAACACAGTTCTGCAGTATCACATCAGTAGATACTTTATAATTAAAAATGCATTGTAGCTATATTGACATACATTTTCAATGAGTTTTAAAAAGTGTAATATAGAAAACAGCAATTGAAAAATAAACACGAAATTTTCTTCAAAAATCGGACCGTTTTTCTGCAAAAAGTCAGCAAAAAAAATTTGTTTACTATGTAGAGAAATTTTCGCGTTACTGCTATATAAACACCAGCTGCAAAGATCGCTGCGCTCACGTTTTTGCTTTCGTAATAAATTCTAAAGTTCTTAAATTTTTCCACATTACAAAACATTATTTTGTCACTTTATTTTTAAAAAGGAGACGAGTTTTATTAATTTTGCTATATCAAAATGACGAAATAAAAGAAAATATAACTTGTATTAACTGATAGATGTTAGTTAGTAATTAGTTAGTTATTACAGTTATTTTGCTAAAACAAAAAAAATATATAATTATCCATTAAACATTGAAATGCAAATGTTATATGCAAAAATGTAGTTAAGCGACATCTTATCTAGTGAAACTTGAAATTTTCAAATAAATTCATCAAAGCGACTCATGTTTTATTTTCTGCAGAAGTTCAATCAGTAAGAGATGATAAATAAAAGTTTTGCGAAAGCATAGCAAGCTTGTTAGCAAGCCAAAGTTAAAAATGGTATATGGTAATTGATGATAGAAGAAAACTGCAGAAGAATTCAACAAACAAAAAATTTTATTACGCTACCAGTAATTAATATACAATAAAGTGAAATAAAAAAATATTGTATTTAATTAAAAATACATTTAAATTTAAATTACGTTTTAATTTAACTGTTCATAAAACAGTTAGCTATGTTTAAAGACACGAAATTAAATATTAGAACAATAGGTGTTTAAGAGCATTCGACTGGAATGTTAATAGTTCTTTTGTAACGTTTAAATAAAGTATCTGCTGACAGTTTATTGAAATTAATTTTAATTTTGTAACTATTGTCCCTATTCATTTATCATATTTTATTATAATTTTGATTTAAAATCTTCATAATTATTACATATTAATTATTATAATCTGCTGTTCAAATATTATTAACAAAGAAATGGGAAATATTCACAAATTTTCTCCAGAATCAGTAAAATAAAACCTTCATTAATATAAAAAACTTTTCGCGTTAATGCCAAATGAGCTCCAGCTGAAAAGCTTGCTGTGCTCGTTTTTTTCTTTCGCAAAGAAGGTGTCTAAGATTGCACTGGAAACGCCGATTTCCAAGAATTTTTTTCTCAATAGATATACATTTCATCCAAATCATTCCGTTGAGCGACTCGTTCACATTTTGGATTTTCTCATGCAAATACTTTGATTGAAGTGACTCTTCTCGTATCCGGTCAAATAACTACTTGATTTCTGGCTTGTCCTTTAGGTTAAGTAGTAAATTCAATTTAATTTCAGATTTCTTGGTGATATTCCAGTTTGCACACCAGGAATATTTGGTTTGCGGACAGCATTTATGTGGTTTTTTTCAGCAAGCATTAGGTTTGAACCAAAAAATAATATGGCACCAACTCTTTTTTTTTTCATCTGATAGACATTGTTTGCATTTTTCCTAATATTTCTATAATTCTATAACAGTTTTGTGTGCAACTTTTTGACGCATCGGTTAATTTTTCCCTTCCAAACATTATTTTACGGCGATCTTTTGGTAACTCCTAATTTTCTGGACAAAATGGCTTTCATGTCCGAAATTAACGATAAATTTTGAATAGGGAAAGTTGTGTCACATGTATTTATAAAAAAATCAAAAGTTGATAAAAAAAATCAAAAATAAGTGATTTTTAAATTTAGTGATCCAACTTTGATTACAGGGCTGCTATTAATTCGAATTTCCTACGATTCATGGAGCTTAAAGCAATTCTGGTGTTCCATAGACAAACTTTTTCTTTTCGACTTTGTGAAAGCATATTATGGTCGTGTAAATGTTTTCCTATGGCGTAACGAATTTACTACCACGAATAAAGGTTTTATATCGCCTATAAAGGTTTTTATACCACGCAACGACTTTACTACTTTGGATAAAGGTTTTACTACCACGTATAAAGGATTTACAACCATGTAATGATTATACTACTGTATATAAAGACATTACCGCGTATAAAGGTTTTACTACAGTGTATAAAAGATTTTCTACCAAATAATGTATTTACTACATAAAGGTTTTATTAACACATAAAAAAACTTTACTAAACTTAAGGCAGTTACGGCGCTCCATACTTTCGTCATGCATTACTTATAACAGATTCTACTCACCTTTGTTTGATTAGAATATGCTACATATTCAAAACGTAAACTTTAGACTTTAATTCTTTCTTGTTATATTTCAAGCTATGTCAAAAAAATGAGCTAAAAACGTTATAAAAGATGGAATACCCTTAAAAAATAACAAACTTTCTAAAATAATTACATAAAAATTATTCATTAGAAGAAGGTTTGAAATCACTATTAACTAAAAATATAAAAAAAGAATATGACATTGAGTTAACTACTGTGGCTGGTAGTTATCAGGAATCACCGCTATCTTGGCCCACCTCCAACTCAGCTCAGGTATTTCCTACCAACTCGGCCTAGAATTGGTCAGTTTACGGGAGCACCGCTGCGCATTAAGTGCAATAGGGATAAAAATTGCTTCTAAAGTGCACTGAAAATATTTTACTATTTACATGTGAATAATACTACCAATATGAGGTCTATGCCAGCCGTTTTAACCTGCCAGGCATTCCATAACCTAAACCTGTGTCACTGGGTGTAAGGTAACCTATCAGCTATTTCACACCCTAAGCCTATCTGTGGAGATGTTTTGAATCAGGACCGAGTTAGTTATAAACAATTGAACCGTGTTGGTAATTTAGCATGAGCCGAAAATGGTATAAGCATATAATTTTATAGCTAACATGGTAATTCTCAATCAGTATTTTTCAATCAGTTACTCACTCTCTTTTAAAACTCTAATTTTGAGCACACTAAACCCAAAAAAAAATCAGCGAAACAAAAAATAATAGCTTCCCGGTTAATTAAATCGGAAATTGCTCGTACTGTTAGTTTAACATATTGAGTGTATACAATCAATGCTAAGAAAGATAAACAAAGGCAAAATGTAATATTAGAATGATATCAATTATTTTATAAACATAAGACAACAAAACACCATACCTTTACACCTCAAACTGAATAAGTGCACGTGTATCGGATCCAAATTTCTCAATGAAAAAAGAAATAAAAAAATCATTATCTTATTAAATTTTAATGAAACAAAGTCGGAACTTTTTTCCTGCAAAAACATATATTTACAATTGAAAATAACTTTGTTACACAAAAATAAATCACCGATTGTATTTACCAATGAGAAAAAAGTTTTTACTCGAAAGAACATATATCCCAGGCATTTTAACGTGTAATTCACAGCGTGTTTACAATAAAGACATAAAATTTTAACACATGAATATATACATATATTATTTCAAATTCTGGTAATGGTCCATAAATTTCAAACTCTGGCAATGACCATTAAGCTTATGTTTTAGTTGGGTTAGTATTGG
>JAUZNK010090269.1:0-12545 GCA_035046665.1 Euphysa ruthae | reverse complement strand
TCTCACACACACACACACACACACACACACACACACACACACAAATATATATATATATATATATATATATATTAGGAATACAGCATGATTTCATGCATTATTGTTTTAACATTTTATATTTGTGTTTTCATCACTTCATACCACACAACCCATAAAAAAAACATATGACACAGTCTAAAACAAATATGGTTATAAAACTTATAAATAAATAAATATAGGCAGAAAGAATAACTAATTTTCTCAGCAAATAAGTACATCAAGTATATATATATATATAGTGTGATTTGCAAATACCTTAGTACGTGATGATTAAAAATTAACAATTTCTTTGAGCTAGATCCCGTATAAAATTCTGAAATCATATAAATTAGAGCGCTGAATGGCATTAGTGACATATTTGTGGTTTTATTATTAGAAGGTTTTATAAGGAGTTATATTGCTACCTGAGTTTAAAATGAGAAAAATTAAAAGCTTTGGAAGATTCTCTAGCGCATATATAAGCTAATAATAAGAAATGGTTTTTAACAACCATATTAACATATTAACCTTCACAAATGAATTATAAAGCTGTACTCAGGTAAAACAATAATAATAATATTAACAAAAATAGTAATATTAACAATAATAATAATCCAACGCATTCCTTTTTAACGTGGGACCAAGAAGTAGCTTCGAACTAGTTTATTTCAGAAAGGCACACGCGTTTGATTCGTGTACTTAGAGCTTCCATATGAGCTTACTGTAAAGAAAATCATTGGTCTCTTATGGGAAATGAACAGGCACCTTCGTGACAGAAACCAAAGTCTTAACCGTTCGGCCAGACAACCATAAATAATTGCTGTTTCAACATCAAGTACAATACAGCGAGATGCCATGATGAGACATTAGCAATCACGACGCATCCATTTATTTGGTTAATAACTCAAAGAATTTAGCTTTTATTCTAAGATTCGCCTTTATCTTTAAAAAATCGGATTGAATTATCTTTTAATTTGAGTATAGGAGCGTACCAGTTTTATGCTTTTTATCATCAGGTGCCCTTTGCGTTTTAGACGAGGAATGCCTCTCTTTAGCTTTACGAGAATAAAGGTTTTAACTGCAGAATAAAAGGTGTGAGCTAGATCAAAAGACTTAGGATTTTGAATAGCAAAATGATTTAATTTTTTAAATAACTTGCATCCTCTTTTCGTTCTTGTTTTCCCACAGCACCTTAAAAATGTAATTTACCTAAACCTTTAAACATTATTATAAAAGTACGGAATTTGGTGATAAAAAACCGAACCGCGGGAAATATAATTTGATAATAACTAAGTACACGTTTGACGCACGTGTGTTTAACATCAAAATACATAGAATATGTTGTCTAAAAATAAAGTACCTGTTTTCTTTTTTCTACGTTTGAATGATTTTGGTTGCAATTTTTAGAGTTGATTGGTTTTTAAAGAATTAATTTGATTCAGGTAAGAACTGTCAATGACTCATTTTTTTTATTGATATTTCTAATAGCCCTCAATTCCAATTATTTTGAAATTAAAAAGTTTAATAGATCAGATAACGGCACCACAGCTAATTTTATGAACTTTAAATATTAAACTGTTACTTTTTAATATCAATGACTTGTGGATCCTTATTAATTCTTTTTACATTCCAGATTTAATTGCAACACCAAATTTAAACTTTATAAAAATGTTGTCATTAATATTTAAGCAAATTGATTAAATATTTTTTACTTTGCATGAGTACAAACATGAATAAAAAAAGAGCTGGAAACAATTTTTTGTTAGAATTATCAAACATCTAAATACTAGCTTAACTAATCATAACTCTGTTTCACTAAAAAATTTTAGAAAAACTATATGCAAATTTTATTTTTTTGGTCTTTTGTAGCATCACAAATCAAGTGAAGCTTCTTATAATCCTAACTCACATTTCTTCTTTATTACTTAGCCGATTCACAGTGTTAAACCCAATTTGAAAACTGTCATTGATAATATATTATTGAAATTTTATTCTAAAATTAAAGAAATTCAATCTCTACCACTTTTGCAATGCTATATCTGATCAAACTGCATAGTTTGCAATATTAAAAACTTTATGTGGAACTCCCTGATATAAGTAACGTTAATTAGGATGACGACATCAGAGAGGATGATGAATAATAACTCTAAGAATATTAAAAAAAAGCTGATTGAGAGTATCTCGGATATCGACCAAGCTTTAAGCTAAACCTTTGTGAATAGCAATCTCAAGATAAAACTTGGATAGCAAATGTTGTGCTTATCTCTGTAAACTATAAATATATAAAATGTATATAAATAATAAAAATCCAAAAATTTAAGTGGAACTTAAAGACTTGGAAAGTGCTTAAAGAAATCATCAATATAAAACGTAGCACTAAATTCTTATTGCTCACAGTTTCTAGTTACATAACTGAATTTTTACAACTTGCATCAACTACTGGTCTGAATAGCCTCCCTATATTCTCAAACTCACACATGATGAATCTATTACTATTTTTATTTTAATGACCTACATATCTCACTCCTATCAAATTTCAGTAATATTATTGAGAGAACTGTTCATACAAGATTACATGGCTTTCTAAACAGATAAAATCTTTTCAAAAAATAATTTGCGGAAAACATTCAATCAATTAACTGAAATCCCATTAGTTTTTAGGGAAGTTTTAGATTCCCTTTTGAATTTTGAAGTCTTTGTTGACCTCCAAAAGATTTTGATATAATTTTTATCTCATGATTGTATCACTACGCTGTAAGATACATTGAAAACAGCCAGCTCACTTATGTGTAATTAGATTTATAAGTGAGTATCAGTATCAACTGAGTTGTCTCATAAATAAATTCTCTGAAAAATAAAGTTCCCTAAGGCTCAATTCTAAAATCATTGCTTTTTCTTCTATGTAAAAATTGCTTGTCAGTTAGGTACAGAATGAGATAATGAAAATATTATATTTAACGTGGGGAACCAACATATTGCCGAGACAATATTTCCAGAAGGGCCCACATGGCGGGTCTTGGAGTATTTAGAGCAGCTATTTGTGCCTACAAATTTCACTTAACCAATCAACCCAACCAAATAAGACAAGTGTTGCATTACGCAATGTGTTTTGATCAGAAACTCAGAGATAGCATGGAAAGTAAATTTCCACCAGAGGGTTAATATGAAGTCTTGTTTTAGATATTTTGCAAATAAACAAAAAATATGGTTAAAAACAAAACAAGCTAAGTTTTAGTTAAGGAGAAAAAATTTTATCTGGCTTTTAGATGCAATTATTTTGTTTTTATAAGATATTAAATTTTTGGCTCTGAGTTTTGAAACATCTTCTTTTATAAACCAACATTACAGAGAAGATTGTCATCTCATTTGTGCTTTATTGTCTTTTTCAAATTTCACTACTTCCATTCAGGTCAGCTTGGGGTAAAAATTAAAATTTTACTTTGGAGTAAGTTTAAGAAAATCGTTAAATAAAGTTAAATATTGAAAATCATAGTAAATAGTATTAGGGTTTCAAATTATATTTTTTTTGACTGTTTGGAGGCCTGAAAATACCAGTTTTACATGCCCTAAGAGCAGGAATTTTTTTTAGTGAATGCCTGGGGTGTAAGGAAATTGATAATAAATTCCCTGGGGTGGTTCTGTAGTTGAATGTTAAAATAAACATGTTTTCTTTACAGGTTTGTAAAATCTGATACCAGGTACCAAGAAAATATTATTTCAAATTTATTTCATATTTAATTTAGAAATAATTTAGACACAATGACAGTTTATTTATATCTCATAATACCATGTCTGTATATAAAAAGTAGACTTAGCGAAACTATTTTAGCAACAACTACTTTAAATGCTTTACCCTCAATTCACACAACTTCAACATTGACTTCAGCAGTCAATCCAACCACAACTATTAAAATCACACAACCAAGTACACACATTGCCAAACATAAAAAGATGAAGTTATATTTTGGTGCACTTGTACCATTTGTTTCAATATATGATAGATTTAATTATGGATCAGCAATGAGGGCAGCTGTTAAATTGATCAATGCTGATAGCACTATTTTGAAAGATTTTGAATTATCTATAGAAATAAAAGATACCGCAGTAAGTTGGTATGGTATATTTATTATAATTGGTTATATTGATTGCATACAAAACAAAATTAACAACTTCTTTTATAGAAAGACTTACTTATGGTAAAACGATATATTAAAATTGCAAAAAGAACTTTTGAATTTTAAATAACTCATTTTTGGAACCACTCAGTGAAGGTCCAATGAATTCAGTGCTGTCTGTTCATCCATCTTAGATGTGGTGAATTTGGATTTTTGGTTGGTTATAAAAATCAAAAGTGAACTTCTGTTTTTTTTCTACTTCTTCTTATTATTACTTTTTTTGCATGAACTTAAATGTAAAACAAAAGAAAGAAATTTTCTCGGAAATTCTTATTGTTAATATTTGGTTAAACGAGTTAATGGTTAATGAGGAAGATGATGTGATGATACTAGATTCCAGAAAAAAATTCTTGCTGGCTTGATTTTGGGGTGAACGAGGCAAAAAAATTGATAATTGTTTTAGTTACCAAAAATTAAACTAATTTAATATTACAAGCTTAATATTCTACCTGTTTAACATTTTGTAAACGAACTTTAAGTCAATCATTTCCGGTGAATCAATTTAAGTTAGTACGTCACTGAAGCATGTATTTGTTTTTTTATTTTCTGCCGTTGAAAAACAGTCTTTTTAATCGAGTTTTGCTCACAATTTGATTTTTTGTTAAAATTTATTTATTTATTTATATAATTTATTTTATTACAGAAATACTGAACCAAAAACTGTTTAATGGCTTATTTCATTATTGTTACACATTTGTATGTGCTAGATTTACATAAATTACCTCATATTTCTCAAAACAATTTATACTATGAAAAAACATACTTCTAGGCATTGTTTTCTAATATATATATATATATATATTGTGTGTGTATATGTATATGTATATATAACTGCCTTCTACTTATGATAAATATAAACATTTAGATAATATATATTTCTATATATATATATATATATATATTTATGTTTTTAGGGTCGTTCTGGTTTTGCATTGACAAACTTGTTCGAACTTCTAGATAATGATGATCCTAAGATTGCTGTGATAGGCCCTGGTAACTCCAAACCAGTCCAAGTTACTTCAAAGTTATGTTCTGCTAGGGGAATATTGCAGGTAAATTTCATAAGTTTACCCAACTTTAGACCATTTTATGTTTGTTTCAACCTGACCTGCATAAAGTAGTAAATGGTCGGCCGATCATATATGTATTTTTAATCTTCCAAGTTAAATTTTAGAGAATTTTTATTTTCTTGACTGTATTTTAATAAAATGGTTTGGTACCAGTATACTTTGAGCTCTAGATTTAGCTTGCGGTAAAGGAAAACTTTAATGACAGCCTGTATGATATTAAAATGGTTTTATGAAATTGCAGCTTGTAAATTATATTAATATTTTAAATTATATGTATTTTACATATTTAAACTGATATTAAGAAAATGAAATGTTTAATAACTAATTACAACATAATGATTCTTGCCAATGTTATTCTTTAATTAATTAATAATCCTAGACATTTCAAAGTTTTTTATCTTTTGCATTTATGTACATATGTGATAATCTTATTTGAAGCTTGTTTTTGAATTGCCAATGAATATTGCAATTTCATTATTATCATTATTATGTTCTTCAGCTTGATATACATGTTGAGAATGTTAAGAATAGCTTGTTTGCAGGATGTTATTACTTTTTCAATGTTTAGGACTTAATTTAGATACAAACGCAGAATACAAGCATGCCACTTTTTATAATTCTATGTTTATTGCGGAACTGTAGCTCAATTTAACTGTATTATGGATAGTTCTTTGTGGCTTAAAATTTTTGCACCTTCTTTGCTTAAGACATCATTTAGAAGTCTTGAGTTTTTTTTCAGAAATAAAGTAATAAAAAGTTAGTTGAATCCTCTTATTCTCTTTATACTTTTTTAATGAAATCAAGATTATAGCTTGAACAAACAAATTTGTATACAACGTTTGATTTGAATTGACAAGTTAGTCCATCTTTCATAGAAAAATGATTTTTGATTCTATAATAGTTAAAAGATAACCTAACATTGATTACTTTGATTAAAAGCAAAAATATTGCTTAATTTAATATCTATAGTTGTAATATTCAATCTTCTTTGATGATTTCCACTTCACATCAATAATTTGAAGTTTTTTTTTCTGTTTAAATGTGGATTGTAAGTTTAGCAGATGGCATGAAACATTTTGGAATGCTTAACTTCTTGACACGTTTTACATCACGCTTTTTATAGATATAGCTACTATCTAAAAACTGAGCAAAATCTTAATTTAAAGTATAATTCAGAGTATAGACAGGAAAAGCTTGGACAATGATTTTATTTTTTGTACCAATAACTTTTTAAGATAAATCTGACAGCGATCATAGACTATTTGACGAAAAAAAATGGTGGTATGACTTTTGAATAATTATTAAATAACATAATGTCTTTCCCATATCTGAATTTTATATAACCTTACAAGAAGTGCTTAAAATAGAAGAAAATTCAATTGCATTTTGTAAAATAACATTTAATACCTGATGAAAAATAACCAGCTAAATTAGAAACTTAACTGCAAATTATTAGAGAAATATGAAATACATTGAGTAAGTAAGTATTTATTCTGCCACAAACAATACAAGCTATGAAAGTTACAAGCGAAGAGAAAAAAAAGATAACAGTAATAAACATTGAGACAAAAAACAAATGGTGGCAAAGATAGGCAGAAAATTGTTTGTCATAACAATATTTCCATTGTGGTCCAGTTATGCATCACACACAAAAAAATAGAGGTTGATTTAGCCACAGCATAGTAAAAAAAAACAAAAAAAAGAAAAAAATTGAAAAAAGAAAAAAAAAACATAAGCTGACTAAATTTAGACAGATCTGTTGAAATCTCGTTATTAAACTCTAGCTTGAGTAGTTTTGAAAATAGTTTTACCATAGAGGGCATCTTTTCCACAATCTTGTTGTCTGGGCCAGGGCCCTGTCAAACGTGATCAGATGATTTTAAGAAGATTTTTGAGAAATTATTTCCCTATTCTGCAGAAATTTTGTTTAGCTTTTAAAAATATTTAAAAAAATTTATATAAATATTTTAAAATATTTATGATTACTTTCCATCTTGGCTATTTTAAAATGTTGGGCCCAGTCCGTAGAACCCGAAAAAAATTTCATTTTAGGCCTAAAATCAAAAATAAAATTTTATTAAAATCTTTAAAATGTTATTTTTTTTTCAAATTTTGCATAAGCTCAAAAGATCACAGACTATCACGAAAAGACCACGAAAATGCTTGGAGCCCACAGATTTCTCTGAGCTTATTTTCTCATAAAGTTAATTTCAGAGATGTTGGGTATCACAGACAATTTTTGGGTGAGGTATGGCCAAATTTATGCATTTAAAATTTTTTCTCTATTAGCCGTGCCTCAATTGTACTGAAATCTGGATAATTTCAGAAAAGCATTTTGAATATTTTTCAAGTATTTATGTCAGGATTTAGAACCAAAGATTTTAATGTTTCCTTTGTTTCCGGAGTTCTTTAGTCACTAGTGGTTGTTTCTAGTCATTTTTAGGTTACTGCAAACAAACTATTTCTTTAG
The DNA here is from genome assembly GCA_035046665.1 of Euphysa ruthae. NCBI lineage: Eukaryota > Metazoa > Cnidaria > Hydrozoa > Anthoathecata > Corymorphidae > Euphysa > Euphysa ruthae. The sequence continues at coordinate 4,812 of JAUZNK010090269.1, read as the reverse complement.
ATCGTTGAGGTATCTCAGGGCTTGGTATTATCCATCATTATCATGATTTTCAGAGTATTATTAAAATTTTGCTCAAGTTAAATAAGAATTTTCAGTAAGCTTCCAACAAGTTTCCACTCTTTTTCTTTGACCTTTGACCTTTTGACAGAAAAAAGTCATAATATTAATTCTTTTGCCTTTTACCAAATCTATTCATTATTATTTTGAAATTGCACATGTGCTAAATTACTAAAAGATATTTTCACACTTATGGCTACCTACCGTTCCTGAGGTCTTAGTTCCAAAAAACTTTTTTGAAAGATTAATTTCTCAACATTGCATGATATTTTAGAAAATATTATTTGTTTATTATATATTATTTTATTTATATTTAATATTAATTATTAATTATTTATAATAATTATATTTTTTAATATCCTGAAATATATTTTGGTATTTTTATTAGGATCATATTTATCATCATATTCATCATCATTGCTAAAATTTATGGTATACATTTTTAATAGAAATTAATTTTTCTGTTCTGTGCAGAAGTGATTGTTAGTGATAGAATAAATATTTATCTCTATTTATATCAGAAAAAAAAGCTTGTTATCACTTAGTTGCGAATGTCGAACTTCATAATTTAATATGCTGCCATGTCAGTATTATACCAGTGTCCATAACCTCTTAACTGTTTTTCTTTAAATAGTAAGGAATCTAAAAAAATTATTTGTGAAAAGAATATTAGTAGGCATTGTTATTATTCATTCAATTTAAATTAATGATTTATGTGGAAAAAATTATCAGTTTTTTAGAAAAGAATAAAAAAAGGTTAATGGCGCAAATCAAAATGATTTTTATGAACTATTAGATGAAAGAAATTAAATCTGTAAATATCTAAATCTTTGTTAATAAATTCTTTGAACTGTTTTTTATTCTTTCAAAAGATGAATAATTATTTGAACAGTTTTTTTGTTCAATGGAATAATAATATAAAATAATTTTCTTTTGTTTAGCTTTTAGAAAGTGTTTGGTTTACAGTACGTCTTTTCTGAATGGTCAACATTTCCAATTTTCTTTTGTTAAAAAAAAGTCAATTGCAGACTTTTTTGTGAGTCTTACCTGAGCTTCATTCATTACTCCATAATCTTCGACATCTTCAACAATCTGACAATTCTAATGCTAATGGATTAAAAAACAAAATTTATCATATTCAGTTATTTTTTTCTTGGCAAGCAATAAATCATGATAAAGGCGTTATTGGATTGGTTATGCATAAATTTCCTTAATGTTACTTTAAATAATCCATCAAAATCCTCAAAAACTGCTAAAATTCTATTGAAATGAAATGAATTTTTTATGAACATAATGAAGTTGCAAAATATAAAAAGAATTAAATCAATAAAGAGTTTTTAACTTTTTTGAAGTTACCAACTAAGATACGTAAAGAAAATTATAAATACAACTTATTTACACCAAAGAAAAATGCAAGAAAAGGAAGATTAAATTTAATATATATATATATATTAATTTTGTCAGTTTTTAAATGTATTTTTTTGTATTTATTTTGCTAACCCTTTGCAATCAAATGTCGTAATGTCCTTTTTCTAAGCTTTTTTAAATAATGAAACTTACAAATCAGCTGGTGTGTATGCGGAATTATAAAGGATTTTGTTATTTAGATGAGCTATGCAGCAGTTGACCCTGCACTGGGCAACAAAGACGAGTTTCCAACATTGTTTCGAAGTAATCCTGGACGTTTATCTGTCAGTCTTGCTCTTATTAACTTTTTCAATTATAACAAGTGGAGGAGAACTGCTATATTGTTCGACGTAGAAGACTTAATCATGTTTCAGGTGATCTTTTTATTATTTATACAGGACACAATGTTTTTTAATCAACCATTTTTAAGTCATTACTCTTCTACTCACAGAGTTGTTTTAAATAGTTATATTGTAATTCATTAGCATTGTTTTTTAGTTACCAAGTCCACACAAAATAGTCATTCTCACCTGCGTAATATCATATAGAACTGGTCAAGTTATCTCTTTGAAACTCTAGTAATATAGTGGTTTTTTCAATCCTAGGTCAGTACATTAATCGTGAATGTCTGAGAAAGGATATAATTTATAATTTTATCCTCAATTCCAAGAAAATCAAATTTTTATGCAGTTAGTCACAAATATATTAGATTTATATTATATCATATTGACATCTTAAAATAAAAAAATCTATTGTTTTCTTAAAAACTTGTTTATTATAAAAGCTCTGACAAGAAAAAATATATATATTGGTTAAAACTTGTTGTTACTTTTCTATAATTTATAGTGATAATTATGATTTTAATTTTAAAATAAAAAAGAGATGTTTATTTTAAAATTTTTTACAAAATTAATTTTTAAATCATTATGATAATTCGAGACAATAAATAATCAATATTATAGATTCAAATATTTTAAGTAATATCATGTTGTTGTTTATTCAAAGTTAAAACAAAAATTTGATTGCTCATAAGGTGATATCCAATAGCTTAAATGCTGAACAAAGCATTGCTACCTTATATTAGCGAGCCTGTGATTTGATACATTAGTGACAACATGAATGTTAAAAAATAATACTAGATGATAAATGTACATGTGCTGCTTTGGATGTTCTATAAAACTAAAAAATTTATAAATTTCAAAAAGCTTTAAAAAAAAAAAAATTAATTCTGTTGGTTTCCTCACCTCCCATGCATGCATGTTCAATTTATTTTGACCTTAGTATATAGTGTAATTATTTGGTATTATGGAATATATTTTTTAAAATTTTTGATGGAAATTGGAAATTAATACCCTGAAGAGCACAAAGTCTGAATAAAGCTTTTTGGCTTAAAACTAAAGATTCTTATGAAAATGATTTCTTATGAGGAATTTGTGTTAAACTAAAACTCAAATTATTATTTTACCATACATTATTTTCGTTCTGTTACATGCTCCATTTTAAAAATTGATGTCTTTTTTATAATTTTCAACTATCATATACACTACATGTCATTTAGACTGCAGAAGAATTATCACAGATGATGAGTATTGAAAAAATTGATGTTCTAGCATTCGAAGCATTTACAAGTGCGCGTCAAGGTCATTCTAAATATGATGTCATTCAGAAAAAAATTCGAAAGTTCAAGGCAAGGAAATTTTTTGTCAATATTTTATGCCGTTCAGAAAATGATTATGGCTAGACTACAAGTTTGTGGCAAAGTCAATTTAAAAAAAAAATGTCTTTCGAATGTAACAACTGTAACTTTCGTGTTTGCTACTGCAAACATTTTTAAACATTTAATGTGGTACAAAAAAATCTTTCATTATTTTTGAAGAAGATTTTGTGTCTTAGAGATACTTTTTAAGGTCGAAAGGATGTAATCCAATCTATTATGGTAAACTTATAAAGTTCAGCCTTTTCCATTCTTTTGTTCATTTGTCCATAAAAGTTATATCTACTGTTTTTTTTTGTACTTTTTTCTTAAATTTTGCACAAAATAAGATGCGAAAAAGTACTTGAAAAATTTTAGATTCAATTTTGTAATAGTAAAATTTTTAACACTTTTTTTTTTTTTATTGTGTCTTACAGCATGTCAAATTTGTTCCAAAAATCAAATTAATATTATTTTCTTACAAAGAAATTTATTCCGACTGTCAACCTAAAACAGACTTACAACTAAGATGACAAAATTTCTGTAAAATGGGTGAAAGCTCCACCTCAGTAGCAAATGCAGCAATTTTAATTTACTGAAAAAGAAATAATTGTTTACAACTTTTTAACTGAAGATTTTTACTACGTCACGTAAAAACGTCACGTTTGTCACGTATAAAAACATATTTGCTGAAAAAATATTCAAATTATGGACTAAGTAGACATGTTAGAACAATTTTAGAATTCTGTTGTCCATTTTACTCTATCACTTTATTCTTTGAACGCCAGTGTAATTCGACAACAAGTTTATTATTTAACACTTCTGGTATGTGTTGTCATTTCATTTCTATTATATAGTTGTATTATGTTATATCTACATTGTCAAGGTGAAGACTTATTATTTATGTAGGTGCTGGTATGAATTTCAGCAATGTTAAAGAACATGATTATGCCACAACAACTTTAGTATTTTCTTTTGCGAAAAGGGTGGTCTTATAAATAGATAACTCGTTGAAATTATCAATAACATCCGAAAACTATTCAAATGATATTGGTATACTTTTGACAAACTGAAAAAAAATTACCAAAATAAATTACAACAAAAAATATTAAACGTGTAAAAAATTTTGCTGTTATAATCACAAATATAATTTGAAGACACTAGCGTGAAAGGACAAGTGGAACGTATATATTTACTGATCATGAGTGCTGGCTATGAGTGGTGCCGTTAAAAGTAACCAGTTGTTAACATTGTACACATTGTACACATTTAAAAAAGAAAAAAGCGCATAAAAGTTATTCAATGTTCACCATCAACTTAATATTACCATTTATGTTTATCTTTCGTAAGAAAAGAGGCTGCAAACTAACACAGTCAAAATCCAAAACAAGCTTTACTGAAAATTCATTGTATTTTTACTTTAGTCAAAATTTTAGCAAAAATCATCACTTCCCCAGCAAGAAAAATAAAAATGTGCCGTTTGCAATAGTTTCGAAAGGAATCACATATTTGGCGTGACATTTGTCGTGTAGGCTTATGCACAGTTCCATGTTTTGGAATTTATCACAAAAAAAAAAGTCAATGTAGAGCCAAATTCATTCTTTTTCTACCATATATATGTATTATTATATATATATATTATGTATATATATATA
>JAUZNK010090258.1:0-12546 GCA_035046665.1 Euphysa ruthae | reverse complement strand
GAATGAATGGAAAAGTGGAAATTTCATTCGATTTTAGTCCAAAATGCATGAAATAGTGGTTTTGGGGAGTGACTTAGAATTATGCGGACGCCATTTTGAATCCAAAATGCCTGGAAATTATGTAGAATTTATCCTAGGATCTTACCAGAGTGAATTTTGTAGTATATTTTATCTAGTCTTTGTGTTTATAAGATTTAAATAATTAGTTCTAAATATTTATATTTTCTTCAAAATAACCTACACTTTTTTGTGCACACCAGTAACAGAAAAGGTAACGCTTAAGGGGTTAATGAAATAGCTTTCTGGCAGATAGCTATTTTTGGCTAATTTGGGTCAATTTCCTTTTCGGTTTGCATACTCTTGATTTTATGAAGTGCATCTCTCAATATGGCTTTTGACCAAGAGCATGCTAACTTTTTTTATTCTTCTTTTAAAATTTTAAAATAAAAAAGAACTCAAGAATTATTTAAAGGCAGTAATTTAGAAATTGTTTGTGAATATCTTTGAGATGCAAATAAAAATATTCTAATGGCTTTGAAGAGGCGAATGAAAAAACAAAAGTTTGTGTAATACCATTCAAAAAAAATCATTCAACGATTTTCCACAGTATATATCTAGTCTTCGTTTTGTCAATTTTGGTATTTTAAGGTATCCATATTGTAAGATGTTTCTTCTTGAAGTTCTTTCAGTTCACCTAATTGAAATCATGTTATGGGAAAGAGGTTCTTTCTATTATTCTTATATTTGGCTATTTCTTTACTTTGAATAACCAATCAAGTATTTCGATAGTCGAATGATAGATATTTGACGGAAAGAATCAACCAAATGCCAAAAAAAAATAGATATTGGCTGCATTCGATTGTGTTCGACTATTATTATTATTTTTTTTTTAATAGCTTTTATTTAGACCGTATTTTCAAATTTTATGAAAAACCTGTGTGACCCTGTCTTTTTCTGCCATTTTATATAATCAAAAAGAAATAAAAACAAACTTGCTTTACCCTTTTTTTTATGACATGATTTTAAAGAAATCACTATTGAGAGTACAATCAAAAGGGTTTGATGAAGTCAAATGATTGACAGTCTATTTAAGAATTTTAGTATTTCTAGTAAAGCTTTACACTTTGGAATTGAAAAATATGCGCACCAGTTAGCTAAATCTTGTTGGTTAAACAGCTAGTTTATTTAATAATATAATAAATTTTTGGGTTCAACTTATGGGCAAATATTTTGTTTAATAAAATGTTATATTTTTTGATAAAGACATAGCTTTGTGGGGCAATGGTAGCCCGCCTGACTTCAGATAAGAATGTTGCATGTTCAAATCACGTCAGTGCCAGTTTTGCTTTTTCACAGAACAAAAACAGATTCTCATTGAGAGAAAATTGCAATAGCTTCATTTAGCATAAAATAGTCAACCCGGGCCAGAAAAAGTTTTCATTTGCTAGCTTGGGCCAATATGTTGTATTAATGACAACTCAGGTCAGCCCAATGTACTCGTTACCAACTTGGGCAAAAATTCAACTTGCATCAGAGCAGCGGTATAAAAAGTTTGCCAAAAGAGAAAAATTTTCACAAATTTATTGTTACCACTTGATTTGATAAATAATGAATTTTTCAATATGAAGTGTGTTCCATTTTTATTCCCTGGTAGGCTGCAAAACTAAATGATTTATAATAATTATTGTATTTTTAAATTTTACTTTGAATTTTTATTAGCATCTAAAAACATCTTCCAGATGTGAATGCGCTAAAAAATCTATTAGCGAAAAAAAAATTTGATTTTTATGTAAAACCACATCAGAAGTTCTTAGAAAAAAGTATGTCCAATCAATCTGCAGTTTCAAACAAACGAGTTGCATAGAATTGTGAGAAATTGTCTCAAAATTCAATACAACAAATGTTGGAACAAAAAAAGTAAACTTAAATTTGGGCGGTGATCAATATGTGAAAAAAAAATTTTGGAAACTGTTCTTAAGAAACCAAAAAAAGATGACAATGTAACTTAATTTAAAAATTCATTACCAACCGATATCAAAATTTCCTTAATAATTTTGTTCGCTTTTGAGAGAAATCCTATTATATTATATTGATGTTTAATATTTGATATTAAGGAAGGGTGCCACTACAAAATGCCTTCAGCTTATTTCAAAGATATTATTACAGAGATTATTTTCAAAACAATTATTAAAATATATTAAAAACTTATCAAGAAAATACTTATCAAGTTGTTGAAATAAACGTTTTTTGTCAAAACCCCCATATTTAAGATGTCAAAAAATCATGAGGTCACTTGCGCACAAGTGTGATTATGAAAATTATCACTTAGAAGAGAGAGAGATTGACCGTTTATGACAATACAAGCTATAAGCAAAGACAAGTTTGAAGGTATTTGTTTACAATTATTTTCACAGTTCTTTATACAGTATATATCTTTTCGTTTTATCTTTATAAAAGTATAAGTTATTTTTACATGTAATAGGTTATCTCGTAATCTTTCAGAGAAAAGTTAAACAATTTGTTTATATTTCCTTGCTATATAACAGCTGGTCTGACTTGAAGAAGCGATTCTTTGATTATGTTTTTGTATTTACAAAATATAATTAGTTTCGTCAAGTTTTCCCGAGTCTCTCTTTTAGGTCACAAATGCATCGTTTTTTCTGAAGAATTCAAAATACATTGTTTAAAAGAAACAGTTATGAAAAAAATTTTGGCACGCCTACACAAGATGAAAGATGGTGTTTTAAAGGATATTGCAATCTGAAATATCTGAACATCAGTGGTAGATTTTCTAGTTTAAGGTTTTGCGACCATCAATTTTTTAGGTTTTCATCCCGAGGAAGTCTAAAAAAACGAGCGTCAGTGCAAATACCCATTTTTTAGCGAATAACCATTAAAATAAGATAAACAAATAATTATAAACATTGTAGTAAAAGCGAGATTGATAACAACTGATCTTTTTAAATATCAATTCTGAACAGCTGTTTTGTAAATGTGCACCAGTGACATCACAGAATTTAATATCTGGTTAGTTTTAAACACGTGCTTTTTTATATTTAAATTTATTACAATTAAGGTAAGCGTAAAAAATTATTTTAAAAATTATGGTGGCACCCTTCCTTTCAAAAAATTAAACAAAGATTATAAAATGCCTTAATTTAAAAAATCGTTACTTTAAGATGTTGATATCAAAATTTCTTCAATAACTTTTTCCACATATGAGAGAAATCATATTGTTTGCTGTTTAATATTTATAATACTTGATACTTAAGAAACCAAACAAAGATGATAATGTGGTTTAATTTCAGAAATCATTATTTTACGATGTTGTTACCAAAATTTCTTTAATAAATTTTTTTGTTATTGAGAGAAATCATATTGTTTGATGTTTTCAACCTAATTTGATATAATCTCTTATAGAAGATATCATTTGAATCATGTATGTTATATATTGTTAAAATTATTTTTATCAAAAAGGAAATAATAATTTATTGACTTATTACGACAATATTATGTGTAGTACACCCTCTTATTATCTAAACTATATATTGTAAATTATAAACTGTGTGTGATTGTATACCTTTATGTATAAAAGTCAGTACTTCTTAAAAGTCCATTAATTAGACTTGAACGCCTTGAGTAATTTTCAGGTGAAAAATTATTAAAAAAAAAAAAGTTTATCAAAGATATGAGGCTGGGTTGTCAGAAATTTTCTCATAAGCATTCCCTTTATAAATTAATTACTGTGATGTCATAACTGATGATTTTAGATGTGTTGTCTTGTGGAAGTAACAAATTGGTTACCGGTGGAGCCAATGGAATGCTACGGGTATGGTCATTATCATTTATGGCGAAAATTGAAGAATCAAGGTAAGCCAGTGACATATCTATAGATTCTTTGTAAAATATATAATAATTCATTTATTGGGCTTTGTTGGTTGGTTGGGATTTGTTTCAAAAATTATGAAGTAATTAGAGAAAGTAATATTAGAATTTGACAAATGATAAAAAAATAAATCATAAGCATATAATCACGTACTGCTTAGTGTAAGAACTTTGTTTTGTAGTTTTTATAAAATTAAGATGCACTATGTAATAATTTTTAAGGGTAATTTAAGTATCAGAATCTTGGCACCTCTGTTAATTACCTCTATATATTTTTCTGGATGAATATTGTTCAAATATTAATATTTCATTGATATTTTAATAACAAGAAAGAAAGTTTATGTATGTTCAAGGCAGTGTGGCCTAGTGGTAACACATTTTTTGATGATATTGCATTGTAATGAGAAATGTTATGGGTTCAAAAACAAAAATTTTTCGTTTCCGATTGTTGCCGTAGCACAAATTGGAGCTTTAGATTAAGGCACTGCCTTATTCAATGATAAGATTTTTCAGATCTTCTTCCGAATTAAAAAGTTTATAATCGAGTTTAAAAACGTTTATGTTGCACTGGTTGTTGATTGGTAGATAATAATTAAAAATGTGTTATAAGTTAAATTTAAATACTTATTCTATGTTGGAACTTCGCCACAGGAAGTAAGTATAAGGATGACTGTTAGATACATAACTTTGAGAAAGATATTAGTTTTAACTGTGAAAGATATTGCATTCAGCTGCCATTTAGGCCTAACCATGATGAGATACCTGACAATTATAAAATTGCAGAGCGTATATTAGAGAGTTTTCACAAGAGATTAAATGAAAGTGAGTTGATCGAGAAGTGTAATGAAATTTTCACAGAGTTTGAGAGGAATAAAATAGTTGTGATGGAGTACTAAATGAAGCTATAGCGACAGTCCAAAGATTGGGTTACCACCTTCCACATACATAGACCAGTTGTGAGAGAAGTTAATGAAACAACAAAAATATGTGCAGTGTTAAATGCTTTTTGTTCAGTAAATGGGTCTTCATTGAATGTTTATACACAGGGTCAAATCTTTTTTTCAAGATATTTGACATTCTACACTGGCTGATATTCAACAGACATTCCTGAAAATTAACATTGCTGAACAGCACGCAGAATATTTGAGATTTGTTTGATTCAAAAACCTCGCTGATGACAAAGAGGCTAAGGTTATAATCTTATGTTTTTTATGAGCTGTATTTGGAATCAGTAGTAGGCTATTTCTTTTGAAGGGAACCATTTTTTTCAGGATGAAACAGTTTTAGGATGTGAGAGGATGTAAGAGGGAATATCATTCTATGAGAAAGCTTGTAAGACATCGGGTTTAAATTAAGAAAGTGATTTTCCAACAATCCAGAATTACAAGATTATATTGAAAAGAAATAAGGCACAGAAGACAGCATGTGCATAGACGAAGAATCGTTTATAGAGGCGTGGTTTAATATCAGCAATGAAGTTTATAGGAAGATGCTTGGACAGGACTGGGATAGTGAGTCAGATGAGTTTGTTTTTCAATTTAATGAGATTGTGAGTAAGGCTAGACTGATGCAATTAACTAAGAGAAATATCTTTAAAATGGCTGCATCGCTTTATGATCCATTCAGTTTAATATCCCCCCACCCCAACATAGTCAAAACAAATGTTAAAATCATATTCCAGTTTCTTTGCATAAACAAGCTAGATTGGTTAAGAAAATGCCTCCAGAGATTGAAAAACACAGGGCAACCTTTTTAAATGAGTTGTATGAACTAAGAGGCATGAGATTGAAAAAGATTTTTTGTTCGAAATTAAAGCAAAAATTTAATACATTGAGGTTCATGGTTTTTGTGTTAATTCTATTCAAGCATATGTGGGGTAGTTTATGTTAGTGTTGTCTCCAGTTGTGTTATTAAGATAAGTTTATTAGCCTTTATATTCAAGATCACCCATTTCAAAGTTTTTTCTGTCCCCAGGTTTGAATTTCTAGGATATGTCCTTTTGAGAGAAATACTTGATAGTTTTAGTCTGGCAAATGTTAGAAATGTGTTTTGTTGGACTAATTCTGAAATAGCACTTGGTTGAATAAAAAATTCTAAGCTTTGGAAACCGTGGGTGGAAAATAGTGTTGTTTATATAAGGGGGGTTGTTGCTGAAGATAAATGGGTTGATATCCCGGGTTCCCTTAACCCTGCTGATATCCCTACTAGGCTAGGTTGGTCCCCTTTCTTAATTATTAAAATTCCATTGGTTTGATGGACCTTTGTTTTTATTTGATCCAAAATTTAAGTTTAAAGATTTTTAAGTTGAATTCTGTGGATGCAATGGTTGAGTAGAAATTTAAAGGAATAAATATAAAAAATGGAAAATAAATTGATGTAAATGACACTGAAGCTGAACTACAAAAAATTAAAGAATTCAAGCAGTATCGCAAATTAAATGAAAATTTGGAAATAGTTACATTAATTATGATGAAAAACATCCAATAATTCTGGAAAATATTTCTGGCCGCTTCAATATGTTGGTTATATGTGACTCGCACGAACATGATTTCATCATAGCGTTGAAACGGCTTTTGTATGTATCAGAGGAAAGTATTTGACTGTAAGAGGAAGAAAACCTGTTAGTCCAAGGAGATGATTGCACACCCCATAAAATCAGTGTCGTTTTGGCAACATTAAGGAATTAGTGGTTGAACTGGATACTAATTTTCGAGCAGCTAGGTTAGTTGCGATTCAGGATAGATCGAAAAGAAGAAGAATATATCATCCTGTTCAAAAATCAATACCCTTCAAAATCGTTCAAGGGAAAGTTATTAATCAAAAGGTGTTATGTGATAAATCACACACACATAGACACAGGAGACCAACTAGGAAAGCAGCACGCAAAGGAGAAATCTTAAGACGTTTGAAAAAAATAGGTATAGTTAACAGTAAAAGTTAACAGGTGGGAGAATGTGATGAATAGCACACATAAATATCATGTATATTTATTTTTAAAAACATTTTATGGTAGTCCTGAATTGTGAAATGCTTATTTTTTAATATTATGCTACTTGTTTTTGTAAATTTTTTGTTTTGGGTTTTCCTTTTCCCTTTACTGTGAAGGTTTGACACATTTACTGTGAAGATTTAACACATTTACTGGAGTTCGATTTTTTTATTTATCACAAGAATATCCAAAATTTACACTATATTTTGGGAGACACTCCGAAGACGAGAGCAGGCTGTCTCCCAAAAAATAACCGGAATAAATATTTAACTCATGTTATGGTTATTATTATCTACCTTTCAAAGTGACTGAACTGACAAATCAGAATATATTTTCAACGATTTTTGATTTTTACAAAATTATTAATACAATGAAATTTGTGCTGTTTGATGTTATTTTAGTGTTTATTTATATTGATTTAACTCAAAAGTAAATTTTTAGTGTGGAAGGTTTATCAATTATATTAGAAAAAGAACTTGATGCAGATATCACATGTGCCGTGTTTGATGATTTGATGGAAGTTGTAAGTCTTATACTGCTATTTCTTTTTTTACACAATTAAATTCTGTTATAAAATTTAATCTTTATTATTTATTGTATTTATTACTTTATTATTATTTAACCTTTATATTTCTCATAACAAGCTTGTCAGAAAGTACTCACAAAAGCACTCTGCCCTTTTGTAGGAAACAAATACTATTAACAGCAGTTTTTGCGCAAATATTTTTAAAAATCTTTGTTGAGTTGTGATAAAGGGTGTGTCCATGGGCACACTGTGTAATGCAATGAAAGCAAAAAGAAACTGGCTAAATATTATCGCTGATATTGTTTTTGGTATTGTCCAAATAAAGTAATTGAATCTCACATTGATTTTGACTTGGAAAATAAACTATAATAAACTAAATAAACTAAACTATCTTTAAGACAGTACTCCTGATTCTGATAGAATTTTAAAATATTTTCCAACAGACTGGCACATTTATATTATCTATTCTAATGTTTTACTTGTAGTTAGTTATCAGATTTTTCTCTTTTTCGTTTCTATTATTTTATTTTTATTATTTTTGAAAAAAAAGTTTAGTATCAGCTTCACCAAGAACTTGGATTCTGAGATCATTATTGTACCCAATCATTTTATATTATTATCGATACAAGCTTACCGTCTGTGGTAGTCAATTCACTTAGTTAGGGGATTGCTGTTAGTCTTAGGTAGCAAGTCTATTAGTGTGTGATCCCATGATAAAATTACCTAGCAAATGTATCACTGTGAATAGGTTTGCATTAGGAAGGGCATCAGCCTGTAAAATTATGCTCCAAACCCTTTAGCAATTGATTTGACACATGCTAGCGAAGGAAATTAAAGGAAAATCAGTGTTTACTGTAAGTAAACACTGATTTTTCTCTAAGTTTTTGCTGCATATGTTAATAAATTTTTATGATTACTGTTATTTGTAATGAGTTCAAAAGTTATTCTTACCTGATTGTCAACCATTGCCAACAGCCATAATGTAATATAATTTTTAGGGAGTTGTTGGTACTACCCATGGTACTATATGGTGCATAAATTTAAACAAAGATAGTGATGTAAGAATTGTTAACTCACATTTTAATCAGGTAATGTAAATTTATTCTATGTTTGTTAAAACTGTTCTGTGTTCTCATTCATGTTCAGTATAAGGTAGAAAAACAAACTAACAATAATATTTTGCAACAAGATGCTATCAACTTGAAAAAACGCAAAGCTGAAACTCAAATTTACATTCTTGTGTATAGTAGCTTTTTTCTGAATTTGGCAGTTTTTTTGTAACTTATTTAACTGTTATAAAAAATGGTTTTAGAGTATAATGCACAAATAATATTTGCTTATATCATTTGATTATTTATTTTCACTTCATCAAAATGACTATCAACAAGAACAGACAGTCTTAATAAACTTTCTCAAAGACAAAAAAGTGTTTTATAAATTGTTATAATAATAACTATGAGTTTGAGTTATAAACTTTTTTTTTTTTCTTTTTTTTTATTTTTTTTTTGAAAAGCACTTAAAGATATAAGAACAGACGAATTATCAAACATTGCTTAGTTATGCAAGACTATTCAAAAACATTATCTGAAAACAAAGGTCTCAAAAAAGTAATTAGAGGCTTAAACCAAAAATTTGAGAAGATAGAGAGAGATATCAAAGTTTTAAAAAATGGTAAATCTGTCGCTTTAGGTGATGATTTTAAAAAAGGAGTTTATGATTTATGAATAATTTGGAAGATAAAGTCATCTCCATCCTTGATGTCATTGATATAAAAGTTATATCAAAAAACGGAATCCAATCATGCCACAATTTATTTTACAAAAAACGGGTGGTTTTTAAATTTACTTGTCAAAAAATTGCTCTGAATGCAATCTTAAATAGAGGAGAATTTCAAAACATTGGAAAATATTTAAAAAAAAAACTTTATTTCACTCTTATTATCGGTTTCTTTTTGGCAAGTGTAAAAAAATATGGAACTGCAACAGAATTCAACAACAACAAATTTTCTTACGCTACCAGTGATTAATACACAATAGATTGAAATGATAAATATTGTTTTTGATTAAAAATATAGAATAAAATAGTTGCATATAAAGACATGAAGTTAAATATTAAAACAATAGATGTTTAAGAGCATTTGAATTGAATGTTAATGATTGATTTGTAACGCTTAAATAAAATTAAAGGTTTATTGAAATGAAATTAATTTTGTTTTGGTAACTATTGTTTCGATTGAATTATTCTCTAATGTTCAAATATTATTAATAAAAAAATAGGGATGCAAGACAATATTGTCTCAATTGAATTAGCCTCTATTGTTCAAATAGTATTAATAAAGAAATGGGAGGGTGAGACAAAATATGAAAAAATAGGCACAAATTTTGATCCAGCTGCAAAGCTCACTACGCTCACTTTTTTGCTTTCGCAATGATTATAAATAAATAATGTAAATACTCATTTTTTCCAATCAAGTTGCAAATTTGGTTAATCGGAATTTGTGTGCTGTATCTGTGAGAGAAATTCCCAGATAGATTTAATCTAAAGTTTTTAGGAAAATCTTTTTGGCTCTAAAAATTTTAAGAACAAGTCATTTAAAAATAAATATTTCAAGCATGCTTCCAAAATATTGTGGCTATGAGTGTAAAAAAGAGATACAAAAGAATGAAATCTAGTGTGAAAGTACAATGGGATGAATTAAAATACATTTCACATTGCATGTAAACGTCAATATCTAACTTGAACACAATAATAATATAATATAAATATACATATTCCAGTAAAATATTTATAAATTAAAATTATTTAAATTTTCCAGTGGCTTTTAAAAATAGAATACATATTTGCATCGGGGGTTTATTATTAGATTGAAAGGAATAGTTACGAATAATAATGTAAAGCTTGACAATGCTCATGAAATCACATTATTACCATTGCACTAACTACAAACATATCATTTTGTGACTTCTGGATATTTATTTATCAAAATATTGTTATTTTCTTCATAAGTTAACTAGAGCATATATGTGCAACAACAAAGATTCCTTTAGAAGACGGCTTACTTAAACTCATATTTATACCTAAACTTTTGCCCAGTAGAATAAAGCTACATGCCAAGATGATTTTCTAATATAATCGTTCTACCTTTGAAGTGTTTTCACATTTAATGCAAAAAGAAAATTTAATCATTAGAAAATTCATTTTTGTCAAGATACCGAGCTTGGTCTTCTGACACAGTGAAAGGTGGATGGATGCGCATTATATGAGCCAAATTTTTAAAAATTTAATTCCAAATCATAGTTTTGTTTTTTTTTCAGATATAAAATTTGTAATTAAACTTAATACTCTATTTATACTTGATACTCTATTTGGATTTAAAATTAAAAACTTTTAAAAAAGTTTTAATAAGATATCAAACAACAGTATGAAAGCCTTGTGATTTTTACTTTTGGGTCCAATATGGGAAAAAGTACCTCCTAGTTAGTCTAATTTTTTCCCAAAAATGTGGTTATTTTAATTCCACTTAAAATTGAGAGTCGCTATAAATTTAGAATAAATAAAATTATTCTATGAAAGTGTGTATGTGAGGAATTCTTTCCAAAATCTAACTTTTCCATAACGTCACACAAGCGATTAGTTTGAGCACTCCAATAACTTCTAATGTTTTCCATTTCCTGTTTAATTATGGACAACTCTTCCGTGGCAGAATTTTTATGGAGCATGTGTTGCACACAAGAACGTTTTAATTCTGATGGAATACTTGTAGCCGAATGACACTAACTGAAAGAAGAAATTGATTCAAGTAATAAACTGAAAATTTTACAGCTTTGTTTCAGTTAAAGTTTTTTAAAGTAAGTTTTTAGCAACAAAATAGAAATATTCCAGCATTACAACTCTGTAGAAATTCTGAGCTCAATAAGGAGACTTATAACAATTATAATTAATTAACCATTATATTTAATTAAAGGTTAATTATAACTATGGTTATCTAGAGTCTAAAATTCCAGCCATGATTTAATATTAAAATATTTTACTTGCTTAATCAAAATTGTACTAAAAAAAAACCGCAGTTACCAACACTTATGGCATAAAATCTATATTATTCTATATCTTGTAGATATATATTATTTTCCAACATTTCCAGCCTTTGTGGCCATATATAATATACTAGACAGCGATTTCAACTACACAATGAAAGGAATATCAGGCTTTCTTTTATGCATTTAAACGCCTTGCACCAACTCTCAATTTTACTTTACCTTTGAATTTATAGGCTAAGGCTATTCTTTTTGAAATTATTATGAACATTCTTCAAATGAAAACACCTACACCTACTTGTATTCTTGATAAAGGAACTGTGACTAACCCTACCCAGATTGAAAATTTGTTTAATTCTTACTTCTCGACTATCGGGAAAACTTTCTAATCCAAAATATACTCTTCTGGAATTAATTTTTCTCAATATTTAAAAAATCCAAACATTCAGAATTTTTTTAGAGCTCTTACAAATGATACTGAAATATCCATACTTATTTCAAACTTAAAAAGAGGCCCTGATAGTATACCAACCTATATTCTTAAGGATCTTAACAGTGAAGTTTCAATTATTTTGCAAAAATTGATACAGTAAGAGGTGCCTAGGATCCTGCCATCAGAAGTTTAAAAAAATGATTTTATTTATTAAAATATTATACTTGAAATTTTCTATTTGATACTTTTTACATAAAAATTGACACTGGATTGAAGAATCTCTTTCTTTTTGAGGATTGGTTTTGTTCTTTTCGATAAACGTGTAATTAATCATAATTTAACATTACTGATAATCCGTTATTTAGTTGTTCTTCAGAATCCACGACCCACTAGTTGTTACACTGCCATTTCTACACTTTCCGAAAAAAAGTTCTTTTTTACAGTGTAAAAAATAACAATATTGATGAGTTCATTTGGAATCTTCCTAAAAATTAAAATAATAAATTGTATTCTTAATTATTATTATTAATTATAATTATTAACCCTTTAACAGTCCTTGACATAATATTACGTCAACCGAAAATGGTACCGAAATGTCCGCGACGTAATATTATGTCAAGCGACTTACGGGCTGAAAATGTCCATGACGTAATATTACGTCCATATATAGTAATGTTTG
>JAUZNK010090247.1:0-12548 GCA_035046665.1 Euphysa ruthae | reverse complement strand
TAAACCATTTTGTTTAATTCATTATTCATATCTGAGAAAAGCGTTTCAATATTTTTATTAGACAGAAAAAGATTTTTTGTCATCTGCAAACGAAACTTTCTTTAATATTGTCGATACTTCAAACAAATCATTCACATAAATAAGAAATAAAAGCGGACCTAAAATAGATCCTTGGGGGACTCCACAAATAACAGATAAACATTCATTTAAAGCTGTGTCACTAAAAACATATTACTTTCCATTATAGCTGTGATAGTTTTTTAAGAACTTTGTGATTGATTTTATCAAAAGCTTTAGAAAAAATCAACAAATAAATCGACTGCAAACTCTCCTTTTTCAAATGAATTTATAACGTCAAAAAATTGTATGCTCGGTTGAGCTATTCCTTTGAAACCCAAACTGCTTTTCATTAATTGGATTGTTAGTTATTAAATGGTCAAGCAGCCTATTATACATAATACGCTCGAGAATTTTGAAAAAAAAACAGGTTGATAAATGTTTACATTAGTCTTATCGCCATATTTAGATACAGGTGTAACTTTAGCTATTTTAAGTTTTTCAGGAAAAATACCTTTGTTCGATAGAGGCTTTACACACGTAAATGATTTTTTTAATTTCCTCATGCACATAAATAAAGATATTACTGCCTTTTCAAATTCATCAAAACAATGTTATTTACAATTTAATGAATTTCAGGTGTTAGGTAATTTTCAAAATTTTCTTAAGTTGTTGGAACTTTTTTAGCCAAATTTGGTCCAATGTTAGTTACTAAAAAAAAAAAAAATAAAATTAGGCTGCTATGAGCTTCGGTTCATAAATGCTTGTGTTATAGACTTTTGCGATTTTAAGAAGTAACGTTGATTTACTTTTCACCTTTCCAGATAGTTTTTTCTTATTTACTTATCCAGGGGGATCTTAGCTGTTTGTTATTTAAAGTAATATCTTCCCCATTAAAAAATTAGCGTTATAAACATCAATAAAAGCTTTAATAAAGGTTTCATGAATTTTGTTTGCTTTTTGATTAAAATCGATATGCTGCCAGTGAAGAAAAGAAAATTGTTCTTTGAAATCGTTCATATTTTTTCATTAAATACTCTTTGTCTGATTTTAAATTTTTCAATTTTTACTTTTAAAATATTTATCGAGAAAAAAAATAGGAAAGGCAAATCATTTCTAATAATACCCTTTTTAATAATAATGTCACGCTAGTGGGTTTAGTACTAATTGGAATTGCATTAATTTAGAAAAGTGAATTATAGAAACCCGTAAATTTTTTGCTCTCGTTGTATTGTAAAGCATTCAAATTATAGTCTCCGGCAGAAAATAATTTTTCCTTTTCTAATTTCTGTAAAAAATTGCTCAAGTTTTCGCTGTTAGCATGAGCCAGCTTATATTAGTTACTGTATCTGATTTTATCTTTTTATTTTTTGTTTTATTGACGAAATCAAAAAAGAATTCTGCTGAACGGTATGCGTACTGTAATGAAGTTTACTCAAATTTAGGATTATGTTTTTAACAGGACATTTAGCTATATTTTATGTTTAAAAGAATTTAGGAATGATAAATCATAAAAATAACATACCGGGCTACTTTCTGAAGAGTATCTTTTATTATTTACTTTATTTTTTAGGAAATTTAAGGTGTTTTTTCAGTTCGCTGTGGTCTGTAACTTGGGGACGGTTTATTTAAATTTGATGAAATTTTCAAGATATTTTTTTTTATCTAATATACATTTGCTAAAAAAAATTTTTTCTTTTTTGAATGAAAAATTTGATATTTCAGTTCATTAAGACGGATAAAAAAAATTTAAAACGGTAAGTTTACTAAATAAGCTATATTTCGAAATAAACATTATCTAACCTAATAAAAATTTATCTCAACATTTAAAGAGCAAATCCAAATAAAGTACGTTATAATTACAAAATATTTTATTTATGCATGATTTTCAGTGTTAAACTTTTTTATATGATAAAATTTGGCGCTAATTCATAAGAATTAATAATAATCTTTAGCGTGAACAACAATTACAATAAGACTTTAAATTAGTAGTCATTTGTTTCATAATTAGCGAGTAAAAATTTATTTTTATAGCGGCATCTTGATATGATATCAACTCTGATTATTTGTTCAAGAATTCGGTGTGACTTTTATAAAAGGTGATTTCGTAAAATAAAACAGTACCATGGAGAGCGCTGCAACTTCATAGTTAACAAACTTTATTGCTCTGGTATCATTATTGCATGGCTTGATTATTTGGTAATCATAACTCACGACAAATTTTTCAAAATAAAATTGTTAAAACATTTTCTATCATTACACATAATTTCGGCTAAATAAAAAAGCAAAAAGAGTCTGATTGCAGAGTAGACTTGTAGCCATTCTTCCGAAATTTTAAAATCTGCTCCCTTACTTAGCTTTATTATAGTTGGCAATAGTGTGTTAGCGAAGTTGGTGTAGGTTGCAAAGAGGTTAAAGGAAACCTCTAAGGGTTCATTAGTTCATCCTTTCGTGTACATTAGATTCACATAAATATTTTTTAATGAATTAAAGAAATTTGTAATCACTTTAATAAGAGACTTGTTAGTTCATAAGCATTAAAACTTTAAAATTATAAATATAAACAACTGGTAGGCGGGTTTGTCTCCTCTGAGTGTAAACACCGTAATTCTAAGCAGGTCTTCCATAGTAAGATTTTATAGCCTCGCTTTTGTCGATTATGTCATAATATTCTTTATGCAGATTATCATGATGGAAGCCTCTCCAGTACACCCCACCACATTTATCACAAATAGAAAAGAAATCTACTTTTCGAGATAAATCATCTAGTTCTAAAGGCTCATATGCACACAAAAAGCCCATTTGAATTTCAACAGAGTTTGCTAAGGTAAAGTTGGACAAGTTGATATATTTTGACGATGTTATTGGAATCGTTTGAGCATCGAGTGGACGATACTTCATTTTAAATATTGTTAGTAGCTCATGTGACTTTACTTGGAGAAATCTGTTCGAATTACACGCCTGAAATTTAAAAATTGGAAGCGTTTTGTGACTGGTTAAAGGCAAATTATTGTTTAAATATAAGTCATTACAAAATAAATCTTTTGGTAATTATACACATATCCTGGTATTTAAAAAAAGTTTATTTCTGTCGTTTTTTTTGTACTTTTGACACAATAATGAGGCAGTACAAATTTGAAATATTTTTTTTAATATCGCTAATGCACTCTTTATTACATTTTATGTTCAACATGGGAGTTAACAAATAGTTAAAGTTATACATTTAGAAGGGTACACAACCAATTTAACAGTTGAAAGTAAAAGATCTTTTCACAATCTCACACTCCTCCTTTTTAATAAAACGCTCTCTCTAAGAAGCAAGCTTTTTCTTAAGCACATTTTAGTTGCCTTTTTAACATTGAACCTATGGGAAATTTTCAAGACTAACGATTCACTATATAATAGGCAGCAAATTTATTGAAATTAGAAAAATTTTTTAATACTTAAATTTTTTAACAAATTATCAAAGGTAAAAAATCGCATTATGAGTTACCATGTTACCTCAGGACACATGTCTATTCAAACTTTAAAATGGATATTAGCTAACTGTAATTAATACGTTTTTTTTTTACCTTCTTTCAAAAAATATCTATCCCCGGGAAAGTTAGAGCATCTTATGCCTATCAAAATTTAATATACACTAAATTCACTACACGTCTCCCAAATCTATCACAAACAACAAAAATAATACCTGAGGACTCAACTGTCGAAATAGAGATAGCAGAGTTATATACTTTAGTGGAGAAAGTTTATAGCACAAATATATATTAGAGGCATTAGTGAAAAAAAAAGAAAGCAAACATATATTTACGAAACTTTTTTGTTATAAATTTGACCCATTTCAGGTGTAAGCACCAACGCTTTAGAAACTTGAAGAACTTGCTTCATTAGATTCAAGATAAATACTTTAGGGCAACAATTTAAAACGTGTTTATCACAACTAACAATTGGCATTACAAAAGTTTACACAGAAATACGTCACATGCTAAATCGTATTTTCCTATAAAATATCTACTTACGGTACATCTTGAGTAGATATCTTTAGATTGAAGAGCTATATTGTACTTGGTAAATATCATTTTAACTTGCTCTTTTAGGGTTCCGTCTGGAACCCACATACACATTCCTTCAGCGACATGACCACGAAGCTAGCAAATCAACAAAATATTCAATGAACAATGGTATGGATAGTACTGAAGATCGCCATTTTATAATATTTGTGTGTTCCAACATTTTAGAACTTTTTCTGTGTTTGTTTTCTTTTTTTTTCTTAATTTTATATACAAGTGTTATTACTTTGCAGCCGAACAGACAATCCATAGACAGCTAGTACATAAAAATTAACGATAATAGATTTAGCGAAAAAACATATTTTTATCTAAGGTCATTTTTCAAGTAATTAGCAGTGAAAGATATTTCAAATTACTTGAAAGACTGCATCGGCATAGAATTTTATGCTATATAAATTTCATAGTTTTCAATAAATTTAATTTTAATCGTAGCAAGCTGCTATATAATATATTTTAATTTTAGAAAATGTTTCTAAAGCGTAAAATTTTTTCTTAATATCTTAAACCTTCACCATTTTGAAGGAACCAAAACAAATTTTCATACCACAAAATAAGACTTGCCACGAGTAAGTAAAGCGCGATTATCCATTCTTGCAGCCTAAAATATAAGTTTAAGATGAAAAATTGCTTTACCTTACTTAATACCTAATTTATTAGGTAACGCAAATACTAAAATCGTATGCAACAACGTGAAAATAAAAACTTTCGATTGGCTCTGCTTGAGCTAAAACCTTTTTTTGGTGCATTTGGTTTCTTGGACCTACAACGGTGATTCAGCAGTTGTTCAAGGTGGCTAATGCCTATATTATGAAGTTTTGCTTATTATTCATTATAAATAATCCTATTCTATTATTTTTTGAAAAATGTAGCATTAGGAAAAAAAAAGACTTAGGTTGTGTAGAGTTAAAATAGCAGTTAATTACGGCCACTAAACTATGTTTATAAATTGCCAAGAAGCTTGCATACATTCTCAAATACACAAAGGCATCGCTTTAACAAACTGATGGTACAACTACTGATATGACAAAATAGAGAAGAATACATTTACAAGCAAATTTATAGTCATAAGAAACAGAGCGCCAGAAGGAAATATGTTTTTGGATTCGAAATTAGTCATACCCATATCTTTGGGCCTGCACAAAACATTTAAATTAAATGGTTGTTTGTAGTAATATAAATACTTTGAGATAAGGATTATATACCAAAAGGAATCACACTGCTATAGATAATATTTATTTTTCAACTAGCACATACGACTGCCACAAAAATAATTTTGTAGTGGAGACGATTTGAATGATAATCCGAGGTTGCAAAAATAAAAGATAATGTTTCTTTACGAAGTGGCTGCAGAATTGGGAATAAGTGAGTGCATATCCCTAAACATATTTTTAAAGATAAACCGGAAAAAGCTATAAGTATACCTAAAGGGTGGCCAGACTAAGTTTCTAATTGGCTTTTGCATGAAATTCTAGATGAGTTTGTCTATGTGCTTCTGTAGCAGGATCAAAGGCAAATGTTTCTATAACAGGAATTTTTGTAATGCAATACTTACCTGCAATATTTATAGGATATAGGGCTCTTTTTTCAGATAAAAGACCGATTTTCTGATTAGGAATTTGTATTTTTAGGAGTGAACTCTAGTTTCAAGGATGCTAGTCAAACAATACAATACATTGTGTGTAAGTTATAGGCTTGACCGGTATGACAAAAATACTTATTTGAAGCCTAGCCGTTCACCTCGCTTATTAAACACAATGACTAAGATCGTTTTCATGATGCGTTCTTGATGTGCAAATAATTTTTATTTTGTTTCGTTGGCAAGTGGAAAACTCCTTATACGAATGTACAAATCAATTATATGTTCAAGCAAGTTTATACCGATTTCCTTATCCACTTCAAGTTCTGCAATTTCATAAATCTGTTTTTATAATTTTAAATTTACGAACAAATCTTGATTAACATCTTTGTGATGAATTTATTGTCAATTTTAGTTGTAAAACCAAAAGTCATATTTCGCAGTTAAAGAAAACTTCATGGGCATGTTTGTTATTTTCCTAAGTCCTCCTCTATCACGGGCATTTATTAAAACTTGGCTATCATCTTTTTCAACTTTTGATGCTCGCAATATGTCGAGCCGCTGCTGGTTACCCTTTTCATCCCACATTTTTTACTTCTCCACTTTGTGTATAATTTTAAAAAACCTGATAGATACTTCAGAGCTTCCATCTCTTTACTGCATAAGTTATTTCCGATTTAGAACGAGTTTCAGCAACTACATGATTAGTACCACTCATATGACTCATCATATTAGTTGCAACCTCATTCAGAAAGAGTAATATGAAGCTATTCATTTATGCTGGGAACAAGAATACCTTCAATGTACAAAACTTCATAAAACAATGCATAAAACTTCTGACTATTTCCAATGTATTAAATATTAATTCGTTAAAAATATTCCGCAGTTCATAACTTTGTTCATTGGAAATTGAAAAGTTTATATGGCTTGAAAATCCTCTGAAAACAAAAATCTTAATTAATTTTTTTGCGTTATGCATATTTTATAATTATACACATATTTTAAAATCATTGGTAAGAGGATCACAACTAATCGATTTAGAGTACTTTGCATCGCAGTTGTATGTCTTGTCAGACCACACTCTGTTTTGTAAAACTTTCTACAACCATCTTCTTTACATCGAAACTCAGTCAGCGATGTATTTTCAATCTAAAGAGAGAGAAATACTTGCGAGGAAACTGTGTATGAAATTTTCCCTTTCTGTTCAGTTTTATTTGATCAAAAGAATAATAAATGAAATAAAATTTGCGCCACCCAGTAGGAGCAGGGTTAAATAAACAGGGATGAAAAAAAAATTATACTTACTTTCGTTACTGTTTTTCTGATATATAAATACCAGTATAAGTTTCTGCTTCAAACACTATATAGTAAGTAGCTAGATCTGTATGTATAAGCATAACTGACTTTTCAGAGCTCTGCTCCTATAACTCTAGCCACCCTAGCCTAGTTCTTCTTGACCTTTTGCCTCTTCTTACACAAACTATATCAGGTATATATATATATATATATATATATATTTATCTACAGCCAAATCCATTTTGTTTCTACTGGACTAGTATAACTTTTTATCATTAAATTAGTATAATAAAATCAGTAGAAATGGTAGGCTATAGCTAAAAGCTAGACAAACGAAAGAAAAAATAATATTTCTAAGAAAAAAATAGGTAACTTTTTGGGGGAAACATTTGAAATTTCCAAACTAGAAAAGAAAAGCAGAAAATGATAATGAAATGTGATAATGAAATAAATAAGTACCTCTTCAGTTATTTTTTCTAATTCTAAAATGAAATCTCCGTCAACTTCAAGATATTCTTTTTCTAGCATATCTAAAACTTTATCTAGATCTTCGCCAGTAACTAAGAATTCTTTATTGCTTGCCACCTTGTTTATTTATGTGCGGGTGCGCGTTGTAAATTTAACAAATTCAACTTCAGATTGCCAAAACCATCAAAAACGTAAAAACGGCCTGCCAGACTAGAAGAGATTCTTGTGACTATGACTTATGATTATGACTAGAGGAGATGATTATGGTAAATTTAACTTGATTATTACTATTATTTATATCATAAAATAAAGATAAGAGTACATTTATAACAAGATGATTACAGTATTATTTATGAGACAAAATAAAGAGAAGGGTACATTTATAACAAGATGATTACAGTATTATTTATGAGACAAAATAAAGAGAAGAGTACATTTATAACAAGCTGACTACCGTAAAATATATTTGACAAAATAACGAGAAGAATACATTTATAACAAGCTGATGACATTATTATTCACCATTTAAACCGTTTTGGCTTTCGTTTCTTAGAAAAAAATTTTTCTGCTAATATTTTTAAATACGCCTTTTTAAATTCCAAACCATTTTTTTGGGAAATTTTTCCTATATTTGTAAAATATAAAATACTGAATGCACCTTATAGCTTCCGAAAACAAACTATTAATTTGTTTTTTAAAGCCGTACTGTTGATATTTGCTTTTATTTAACTATTTCGTCAAAAATATAGATATAACCTAATTGAATAATAATGATACCTGAATAATAGTAGAGTGACCAGATTGTTGAGAGATGATAGTGTCGACCCCACATTTACGAAGCTCTTTGCCCAAGTTTTCAAACATTACGTCACAGAAAACCTTTAATTTTGTTGAAGGCCATGGCGCACCTTTCCTTATTGGCTTTATTTCAACAAACTAAACAAAAGCATAAAAAGCCGATAAAAAAAAAAAAAAAAAAAACTTAATTGTAAGATTCTGGATAACAATATAGGCATTACATGCATGATGTCCATTAAAAGCAAAATCACATTAAAGATAATATCCTGCGATATTCTAACATAGTGATCAAAATAAATCAAAATACAAAACAACGATGTACAACTGCAAAAATATTCAGAAACTAACTGTTGCAACAGCTTTAAAGATAAAAAAAGTTTAATTGATTCAATACAGATAAATGAATGAAATAGACATCAAAGAGTTTAACATTTTGCATTTCAGAAAAGAAGCACAAGTGGTTCTACACAACTAGGCAAACACTTCTAAGACAAATGGATTGATATGTTTTTACGAAAACACAGCAGTTTTTTTTATTGAGACTAGATTTTCACTTAACACGTATCAACAAACTGTTAAATAGAGTAAACGCGATTAAAATGCGTTTTACTGGATTTAATTAAAACTTACACATAGGAAAAGTTTAAGAGTTTGAAGAAGCAAAGCTTTACTTTTCACTCTATAAAATGAATTTGGAAATTTTGGATTTAAAATTAAAACTATGAAAGCATCACTTACCACATTCTACACTAAAAATAGATATTTGATGTTGACGGAAAAAATAAGGTAAATTAGGTGCAATAAAATCTACAAAAGTTAGCCAATGATTTCATGTTAGCAAATAAAAAAATCTAAATAATAAATACTCTTCTAACAATCTATATCATTCTAGTGTATTTCAATAGTACATGTTGTAATTGACTGTTTTTTTTTTTTGCCTTTTTAAAAAATTTTTAAAGGAAAACTGCAAACAATGTATTGTAGTTTTGATTATCATTTTTAAATAAATCTTCAGATGAAAAAAAGTATAATCATAACTTTTTAAAATTTTCAAGGTCAAATAGACAAACAGCGCATAAATTCATAACATTATGTATCCAAAAAAAGTTGATTGTTTTAGTAGCGCTGAAAAACTACCTTAATCCGGTTAAAAAGCATTTTTGGTAAAATCTTGAAACAAATTTTCATGTTTCCTCACAACCAGAAAATAAACCATAACTGCTAAAATGACTTTACCTTATTACCATGTTCATTTCGTCTGTCATATTTGTCTTTGTGTTGACTAAAATAAATATCATCAAAGATTAACATATCCTTGAACAAGTACACCCTGTTAAGTAGCAATAATACATAACTGAAAAATGTGTTCTTTGGTCAAATAAACTTTTTGAAAATTTAGACAAAAGTAACGATACGTTTCATAGAAAGATTACCGTACAGACTGATAAATATTTGTAGAGCTTTTAGTTATAGTGACAAGAAACTATAATTTTTGTCTGGTGTTCATATTGGTCAAAAGATAGCCTTATAAAGCCTTTCATTATCTTAAGACATCAAAAAAATTTCATTACATGTGAAAATGGCCATATTTAGGCATGTTCAGCAAAATAATGAAGGTAAAAAAGATAGGATCTTTCTTTGAAAAAAAAGCACAAATATCTAACCGTATTGAATAATTGCTATTTTAACTTCACCCGTATTGTCTATAACAAGAAGTTAATTAACACTGAAAGACAAAGATTGGTAAGGCTGCAGGAGCAACAGGCGTTGGTGCAGAAATGGTCAGAGCATTGGGAGATACTAAAGTTGAGCTTATTATAAGCCTAACCAATCAGAATATGAATGATAGTGTTATCCCCAAGGTTTTCAGTCATGTTTTAAATTTAACAGTTTTACTAGAAAGAAGTAATTATATATAAAACGTAATTTACATTTGAAAATGTAAATGCTGCAAATGTGAGATTTATGTTAGACATGTTAGGTAGTGAAAGAGGTATTAAAAGGACATTTATATGTAGTGTGTTTTCTGATTAGAGAAAGTCTAGAGAGTTACTTTCTTTTTAACTAATAATTGATTCAGATTATGAAGATTATGTATGAAAATAGGGATAGAAGTGCTATAGCAGTGAAACTGAAAAATCTTGGTCATTTAAAAATGTTTGAGTGGATTTGTAAAACCAGAATAGCTAAAAACTAGGCGTTGTATTCATTAGATCAAAGGTGTTATTCATAAGCTTGTGTTTGCTTGAGCACTTTTTTGATTAATTTGATAAGCAGTTTTTCGGAAAAAAAATATAGAAAAATATTTTTATTCATCAAATTAACTCCCTATTTCATAATGACAGCATATCTCGATCATATAACATAGTATACGATGGCACTTACCTGTGGCCTTTAATAGACAAATTTAAAGATAAGATCAAGTGTACTAAATTTCTAGCACCAAAAGGTTGCAAGTAATATAATGCGATTTTTTGTTAAATCTCTAATTAACCAGAAATAGTTGAGATGTTATCATGACATACCTTTTGATATTTCGCAACTTAAACTTTCATGAAAAGATTATAAAAATATTTTCCCTCAAAAACACAAAATAAAAAAATGATCTGCTTATCAAATGAGTTAACAAATAACCTTCTCTAGTGAGGTTTATTTATAAATTATCATGCATTACTGTGTGATAACTTTTTCACAAGGCTTAAAAAAAAAAGTAGCTAATTGTTTTACTTACGTCGGAGACTTCTTTAGCTTAAGCCATTTTAACTTGACATTTGCAATGAGGTTAACTTTGACCTTAGTAAGTTTAACTAACTTTTTCATCACATCAAATACTTCGAGTAAGCAGTATGCATCCAGAGCTAATGATAAAAATATAAATCTTACTTTGTTCCGTGAGGGAGACTTTTACAGAAAAAACTTCTTCATGCAGGTATAGGGATCCCTATTCTAAGTTTGGAATGCTATGGTTTATAGTCTAGAAACAACTTATGTTACAGTCCAAAAACATAACTAATACCCCTTTTGTTTAAATATGATTATTAAAGAACAAAAAGGAAACTAGTATGGAATGGATTTTTGGGGAATAACACACAAGAATTCAATTTCCAGACTTATGAGGAAAAATCCATTGCAACTGATGTCTCAACTGCACTATGGTTTTTTTGGTTTCCAAAGTTTTATTAAATAGTTTTATAGGAAATTAAACTATTGTTAATGAACTTTAGCATTATTTGTACAAGAGTGAGTGTTTTTAAAATAAATTAGTTAGGTAAATTAGTTCCAGAAAAAAGTACAGAGTGTGCACACACACACACAAATATACACACACAAATACACAAACACACACACTAGGCAATAAAAGCAAAAAAAAAAAAAATAAATAAATAAACACTTGAGCTATTTTTGGCACATTTAGGAGGTAAAAACCACAGGATTTTGGAAAAAAATTTAACAAATCATTTGTCTCATAAATTATCACTATAAATTATCAAGATTTAGGGAGAATAATAGGATTAAGGAAAATTTAACCTAAAAATTTATTTTTTGACCAAAATAACTAAAAAGACATAACATAACTACATTTGGACCAATTGAAAATTTAAAATTTACAAGGCTCTCTCCATAAACTATATTCGCTAAAAATTATAATTTGAATAAACCAAGATTTATAAAACTAGAATCATTTTTTGACAAGGTAAATGTAAAATAAGTTATTAATACAGATTGACTACTTTACATCAATTGAGATTTGTCATGAATACAGGACAAAAGAAGATTTCTCTGACTAGATCCCTGATTTTCAATCTTTGCTTTTTTGCTTATGCGATTGCACAGACTCTAGCCCACAAACAGTCTTATTAAATTTATTTTTTTCAAACAACTTGCCTCCTTTATTTTTTTTTTTGCTAAAACAAACCTTTTTGAACTAATTGTGATAAACACACTGCTAGACACTTCCACACCTTGAATATATTTAAATACTTTATTAAGGCTGTATATTCACTAACGTTTCTTTATCCATATAATAAAATTCAACTATGAATTTATGATAAAAAATGATAACACATACAAATAGATTAATTTCAAACAAAATGTCAAGTGTTGGTCACAAAAACTAATTCTGTATAAATATCTTCTTGAGAAACTTTCTTGCCAATGTGTATACAATTGTAACTAAATTGCTCTAAGATATAGACTATACATAACCAGTCTAATTTCTTTATTTGATGCCGTAAAAAATTTAAAAATTAATCTCACGTATTTGTTACCAACACAGGTGATTC
>JAUZNK010090236.1:1374-12549 GCA_035046665.1 Euphysa ruthae | reverse complement strand
CTTAGATTGGAATAGATCTATATCAAATCAAACCTTAGTTATCTTTTAACTTAAGCCATTAATGAGAATCATGACAGAGCCCTTGCATAACCTAGCCTTCATGTTTTATGCTGATGTTCATTACTATCAGTGGCTTCCTTGCACTTTGGGGCACCTGTCACAACATTACTTTATTAGCACGACATAAACTATCACTGGTTAAGCCAGCTGAACAAGGTGTAGTTTCTGGAATAGCTGAATGAATTTGATTTTTTGTTGTTAGTTTATTTTTTTTCTAGTGTTAGTTGGTGGGGTGATATTTGTAGCAGTGACAGTAGGAGTAGTGACAGTTGGAGCAGTGACTATTGGAACGATGACAGTAGAAGCAGTGACAGTAGGTACGGTGACCGTAGGAGCAGAGACTGTTGAAGCAGCGACAGTAGGATTGACAGTAGGAGCAGTAACGGTAGGAGCAGTGGGAGTTAGAACGGTGACCGTAGGATTGATAGTTGGAATGACATGTAAATTGCTGTCCTTATGTGGTCACAGTTGGTCACATGGAATTTTTGTCTTGAGTGATGATGAATCTTTTCTTGCTGGCTCCAAAGTGACTCGTTGGAATTCCCGACTAATAGCAAGAATCCTGTAAAAAAAACTTTTTTTTTTTTAAATATTTGTTTATATGTTTAGAACAATTTTTGGTAACATTTTTTGTTTATTCCCAATAAATTTTTACAAGGTTCCTTAATTTTTCTCTAATTTAGTTATTTGAGTTTTTTTAAATAAAAATTCCTCAATTTGTTCTTTTTATTCAAATTTTACCAATAAAGACCAATCCAAATTGGCTCAATTTTTCCTCCTTTTCTTCCAACATTCTTCAATTGCTTTCACAAAAACAGCGCACTGAAAGTGAATGTCTTCACACCTTTAGATGTTGGAAAAGATGAAATTGTCAAAACATTTCAAAAACAGTGAAATATTAGCAAAAATGTTCGTCTTATACATGGAAAATTTTAGAAAAGACATATAAAAAGAACATACTTCCGTGAAAACCTTTATTATGTTTATCTTTTGGAAGAATTAGATAACAAAGGAATGTATGAAAGTACTTTATTTGATTATTCAAGGTGAATAATTTAACATTGACATATTTAACTGGTTTCATCCCATGCATTTCCTTTAGCTTGGGCCATCATAACACATTGCTGGTTCTTGTTTAGCTTGGGCCATCATAACACATTGCTGGTTCCTGTTCAAACCTGTGGGTATTTATTGTTCTATCACATTTACCTGTGTGCTAGCATTCTATTTTCTATCAAAATGTTTTTATCTATTGGGGTTGATGACCAACCATGGTTTTCTTCAATATTTGATTAAACGGAATCGTCAGAACTGTTTGTCAACACTGCTTTCCTTTAACATTGCTTCTTAATTCTTGTTCAGAATGAATTCACAGCGAAAATGTATATACAGCGAAATATATATATATATATTTATATATATATAATGCAAAAAACGAGGCTTATTAGTCCAGTGTAACTATATCCCATAAACTTTGATTGCTCACTATATTGATAAAAGTTTTTGTATATGCTGTAAAATTTGACATACAAGCCTATGATAAATTCAAAATTCAATCTAATGGCTGTGATGTTGATGCTGTGATGCGATTATTTAGACATAAAAATTTGCTAAAAATCTTTGCTTTCCACAGAATATTCACCAAAATTGAATAAATAATTCTACAATTTTTTGTCCTTAAAATTTATTCCCACACAGCAAAAATAACGTCTTTAGCACTGCAGCAATATTTATGTTAAAAAGAGCAATATTTTTTTCACATTTTGGGTTATAATTTTGCACAAATTTTTATATGTTGGGTTAGTTTAACTTCCCGATGACCAACTTAACAAGGAAATTTTTAAAAACCTTGTGATCACTGGGAAAAAAGTGTAAAGCTTTTAATTAAGCCACAATTCCTTCTCTAAATCAAAATATAAAATGATACATGTGTTGAAAAACCTGTGTTTTAAGTGTTTACCGTAAAATTCACAAAATGACAAAGAATTAAAAAACAGTCATTTTTGAAAATTCATAATATATTTTATGATCCATTTTCCAAAAGAACGAGTTAGAAATCTTTTAGTTGATGACATGCGTTTTAAGTATACTTTTTTTATTATCATGAACATAGCTTAAAAAGAGACATTTTATCAATGTATGCTATATAAATATTGATTACTTTTAGTTGTTGCTTGAATTTTGGAAGTTTTAAGAAATGGTAAAAAGAAAAAAAGAGCAAAAACAAACTAAAAATAATGTCATCGTGAATGGAAATGTATACATAAATGGAAACTCTGATAGTTCAAAAGAAAAGTATTGTGTTGATGATCTTCTTCAACGTGTCAATGAATACGTTGAAAATTTTGAGTTTGAACTTGCTCGTAAATTCTGTCAAAAAGCTATAGACTTAGAGCCTGAAAACATTAACGCACTTGTAACATATGGAAATATATGTGCAGAGGTCAGCGATGTTGAAAATGCATTGGAATTCTTTTCTAAAGCTGCTGATATCGAACCTGATGATGGGCACGTGAAATTTTTATATATGGGCCAACTCTCTGAAGGTCATGAGTCAGTCAAATACTTTGAAAAGGCCATAGAAATTATGAAAAAGGATATTGAATTCAGCAAAAACGATGCAAACAATGGCGTTTGTTTTAATGAACAAGATTTGTCTAGTGTTTATTGCTCATTAGCTGAAATTTACATGACTGATTGTTGTATGGACAAAGATGCAGAGAATAAGTGTCAGCAGTATTGTAATGCTGCAATATCTTCCGATGAGAATAGTTTAGACGCATTGGTAACCATGTGTAACTTCCTTCTCAGTAATGAAAATCTATCTGATGCCAAAAGATTTTTGGAGAAAGGTTTTCAATTGTGGGAAAAAGTTTCTAAATGTGAATTAGATAATATACCTAATGTTATTGGTTATGAATCCAGAGTAAATCTTATAAAGTTATTAATTGAATTAAACTGTTACGAAAAAGTGTCTGTGATAGTTGATGAGTTAATAGAAGAAAATGAAGATGATGTTCGGATTTGGTATTATCTTGGTCTATCAAAGTGTTTAATGAAAGACACAGATAATCCAAGATTTTATTTAGAAAAGGCTTTAGAGTTGATTGAAAAGAATGCAGAAGAGGATGGTGATGATGAAATTAAAAATCACATTAATGAACTTTTACAAGATTGCCCTCTAGAATGTGATGAGAATGACGCAGGCAAAAATATGGAACCTATAAATGAAGATATTGAAGAAAATGAAGCAGAGCAAGAAGAGAAAATGGAACATTGATTTTAGAATATTTTTTATATCATTTATATATAAAATGTTTTTAAAATTAAAGTATTTAATATTTTTCATTTAAAAAGAAAGAATGCATATATTTAACTAAAATCTAAGTTTCCTAATATATCATGCATTCCCCTTTATCTGCTGGTAGATGGGTGTAGAATAAATTAATCGGTGAAATTAGGTGTCTATTTATTTTATATCATTATCATTATAATTTTGTATAGCTAGGTGTCAGTTTTTTTTTTTTTTTTTTTTTTTCTTTTTTTTTTTCTTTTCTTTAGTAGCCAATAATGATCAAATAACCTCTCTTCATTCTTGATTAATAAATTTCGGCCGAAATCTTCATTCAACCCAAAAGGTATAGACGCTTCAATTGAAACCAACCTAAGTCGTGTTTTGTCGTGTTGAACATGAAATTTCAAAGTATTGATACTAAGCTTAAATATTCCAATCTTACTAAGGAAGAGCTCAGCAGCGCTCTGTATTATTTAAAAAAAAGGTGGATAAGGGTTCTGGGGTGGTTGTATGATGTAAGGATTACCTTAAAGAATGTGAAGTTGGGTGATTAAAACGTATCCCAAAAGATTACTGGAAAAAGTTTTGAGGCGCTGATCGAAAGAACTAAGTATCACCTCACTAATGTTAAGATGAGATGTTAGCAGTGAAACTATGGATTACTTTATGATCTATAATCCTAGGTTGGCACACTTTTATTTACTACCTAAAATCGATAAGCGTCTGCATGCCGTTCCTGGCCACCCAGTTATTTCTAACACTGGTTACTACAATGAAAACATCTTTGCTTTCTAAGACTATCATCTCCAACCATAGGCTAAGTTAATACTTATATACAGGACCATAACGATTTCCTTAGGAAATTGAATGCTCTTCCTTCTCTACCAGAAGGTTTTTGTTAATGTACTATTGATGTTGTAGGTCTCAATCCTAATATCACATGAACTAGGTCTCAAAGCTATTAAAGAAGCTTTAAATAAACGTGAGGACAAATCTGTCTCTATGGGAGCCTCTTGGAATTGGTGAAATGTGTTCTCAAAAAAAATTTCGATTTCGAACATATTATATTAAAGCAATTCAGAGCAATTGAAACTAAAATAGCTCCAATCTATGTGATATTATTTATGGCTGCACTTGAAGAAAAAAATCCTTGCAGCAGCCACTTAAAAACCTTTTATATGGTGGCGCTACATTGACGATGTTTTTATAGTTTGGCAGTATGGGGGAAAAAAGACAGAGATTTTTTTTAGAGATTCTCAATAGTTTTCTTCTTACTATTGAGTTTACTTCCAATTACTCAGCTGAAAAGATTAATTTCTTGGATGTTGAAGTTACTTGCGATGGCTAAAGGCTCATCACAGATTTATTCGCTAAGCCGACAAATACACGCCAGTATCTTGAAGCTTCTTCATGCCATGTTTACCATTCCAAAATGTCAATTCCTGTCAGTCAAGTTCTATGACTAAATCATATTTGCTTTTAGCCAATACTTTTTAGTTGTAGATGCAATTTGCTTTATACTTCACTGGGATAAAAGGTTGGTTCTCAATCTTTCATGCCATCCTGCATTTTCTAAAGTAAATAAGGTACTTGAAAAGATTCACTTCCAGATCAAGAACATCAAAATGTTTAAAAAGCTTGTTGGTTGTTGGTTTTAAAAGGGGTAAAAGGCTTAAAGACCTGCTAGTTAGAACGAAAATTTCTTTGGGTAATGCTATCGGTGAATGTGAAGGCCGTGGTGGAAAACGTTGTGGGTTTTGTCAATCTGTAGTGAGCAGTAGTTTCTTTAAAGATAAAGAGGATAAAGGTATCTAATAGATTTGGAGTGGAATTCTTAACCACAACTCTTCCAACGTGGTATATTTAGTACAATGCGAAACCTGCAAAAAACAATATGGGGGTAGTATATGAACTAAATTCCAAGTTATTTTCTGATTGTTCACTATAGTTTGATAGTAGTATACCTGCTTAATAGGTAAAATACAATATCAATAGTACTTGAATTTTTTCCTTTCTTTTTAGATATGAGGTTGCCCTCGGGAGGAAATAACGATTTATTTATATATGTACTGTCTTAGCCGAAAATTTTTTGTGCTGTTTTAAAAGGGAGCTTTTTAACATAGGTTTTTTTGTTGTCATTATGTTGCTTAGCAACAACAATATATCACTGTAATTTTTAACTAATATTTTAATAATTGTAATTATTTTTAGTAGCCAATCATTTTTAACATGCAAGTTTAGACATAGAGGGTATTTTAACCAATAGTGTGTGCTGTGTGTGTGTGTATATGTGTGTGTATGTATATGTATGTTTGTATGTATGTATGTATGTGTGTGTGTGTGTCTGTGCGTGCGTGTATGTATATATGTATGTATTCATGCGTGCCTGAGTGTGCGTGCGTGTATGTGTGTGTATTTTTTGATATATATATATTTTTTTTTTTTTTTATTAAGGTCTATCTAATGGGTACCTATTAACCTATAAATATATGCTATTAATATATATTTGTAGTATAATATTTATTTATAAATAGGGTATCAGTATGTTACTAATAAATTGCTTCCTTTCTGTAACATATTGTTTGCCTAATTCTTAAATTTTTTAGTAAATAAAAGTTATGAGTGGTGCTACTACTGAGATGGATTTTCCATTCTGTGACGAAGTTACAAAATATGAAAAACTTGCAAAAGTAGGAAGAGGTACTTTTGGTGAGGTGTTTAAAGCGCGCCACAGAAAAACAAGAGACATCGTTGCACTGAAAAAAATATTAATGGAAAACGAAAAGGAAGGTTTTCCCATTACAGCGTTGCGAGAAATTAAAATATTAAAACTTTTACAACATGAAAATATTGTTAATCTAATAGAAATATGTCGCACAAAAGCAACTGGTTTTAATCGACAGAGACCAAGTATTTATCTTGTGTTTGAATTTTGCGAACATGATTTAGCAGGATTGTTAATGTCTCCGGCTGTTCGTTTTTCTTTGGAAGAAATTAAAAAAGTCATGCAAATGTTATGTAACGCACTCTTCTTCATTCACTTTAATAAGATTTTGCACCGAGACATGAAAGCTGCGAATGTTCTCATCACAAAACATGGAGTTCTTAAGCTTGCTGACTTTGGTCTTGCACGTGGTATTTACCTTACAAGAGATCCGCAAAAAAATAGGTAAGGCTCAGTTAACAAAAAATAAATACCCAAATTTTCACAAAATTACAAAAAATTAATTTGTTTTAAATTATATAGCTAATCTCAGCAGATTAGATAGAAAAATTTAAAACAAATCTTTTCAAAAGAGTGAGATATCAGATAATGAGTTAAAATACAAAATTTCTGATGCGTGCAATCTCAATCATTTGGTCAGCTCTGGAACAAATTAGTAATAAAAATAACTTGTTTTTTATTATTTTTATTTATTTATGATAATTATAAAAAATAGTATAAATTTTCAAAAGCATGTTTTTGGGCAAGAAATTTAACCATATAAGTTATATAAAATATTTTGTTAAGCGAAAATAAATAAATAAATAAATATTAATAATATCATTCAAATAGGAATTATTTAACAGGTTTCGTCTGGAGATTATTTAAATCAATAAATTAACATTTTTCTAAAAAATTTACAAGATTTCTTTTGTTTTCTCTTGTGGTGTGAGCACCAGAATGAAAGCTCGGGAACAAATTATTAACAGGTTGATTTTGTGAAAATTTGTCACAAACCTTGGCACGTGTGTTAGTGACATGTTAAAAGTTATTACAAAAAGTAAAATTTTATTTTTCATGGGGCTAACTCTGTTAAAAATAAAGAAAACCAGTTAAAGAAATATTTTTTTTGATTATTTACCTAGTGTTCCTTGAAACATAATATTAATTTTTCATAATTTTTTTAAAGTCATTCAATACTAATGGATAACTTCACGCAAATGTTACTTATATGTTTTTTGAGTTGATTAAAAAAAAAGTCTAAAAAAATTTTCAGGTGATCAGTAAATTTTTTGAAAAAACAGCCGAAATTAATTTTGTAACAGTTTTTTAATATTATTTTTCTAAAAATTTTGAGTAAAAAATGGAAATTCCTTGAAAGCTCTGACAAAATTTTGACATTAAATGCATTTTTAAGGGAATAGCATAGATATGGGTAATAGAAAATCCTTTATTCAAATGTAAACCTTTTTTTTTTTCTAAAAAGTGTAAAATCTGGCTGATCTCAAGTACTTTTATACCTTTGAATGCAATATCGAATTTCTCACTGCACTGTTCTTCATCTAGTCTCATTTTCTGCTCTCCACGTTTAGTAAAAAAAACACTGTTAGATATACCCTGAAGAGTAGAGTAGTGAAGCTGGCTTATAATTTAAACTTAAATTAAACTTTTTTTCTAGAGTAAATAAAATTCAGCTGAAATACTAGTCAGAGTTTCTGTCTCTTCAAAATTCAACACTCGTTGTTATTCTTGTAAAGAAATGTTTTAAATTGAGATAAATAGTTAAAGCTGCTTCCACTAAGAAATGTGCTCTCAACATGCGGGAAACTGTCGTTCCAGATACTATATGGGGTACAAAATTTTGGGAATATATCTCACTGAACACTTCTTCAATACCAGAACCAGCCATAAAAATACCAATACTCCCGAGGAAGCTCATTAAAGTATGAAACCCACCTAATCATACAACAACCTCCACTTGCCTAGCATGGACAATACCGATAGCTTTCTACCATAATATTTGATCAAATGTAATACACGTTGTAACAATCCCCAACCTAGCTACTTGTTCTTTTACATAAAGCAATGTTGAATACATACACCTTTTGTTTGAAGGGTCATTATCAATTATTTGAAGAAGATGGACGTTGGAATTTTCAACAGCATCATTATTTTTTATACTCTGCATAAACCCTGACCAGTTGGGGTGTTTAAACAAGGTGGAATGAAATATCCAGCCAGCATGCCACAAAATGTCACAGTTCATGTTCACAGGAAGAGTATAGGGTTTAATCAATTTATTTACAGGCTTGAAAAGTTGGACATTGGTCACTTTTCAGGACCTATGAAGAGGGTTATTTCTACTCCCTTATTTTGAATGATCTGCTGATCTTAGGCAATGGTTTCCATACCATGAAAAGAGTTTAACTTTTTGGTATCAATGTTCTCCTTCCTCTTTACTTGCCATACATTGGCCAGAAAGATAATATTTCATACTATGTTCATTAAGTTTCTTATGTCTTATTTAGTTAGTTTAGCAGCTGCTAGGATTCTTTTTCCATATGCAATGTAATCTTTTTTTCTCAGCATACCATTTTTAATTTATGATGAGATCAACCATATCTTTTAACACCACAAAGTTTTTGTAACCGTCAGATATTATAGACAAACTCGAAAAATATTTTGTAGTCAGTTTTTCTCAGCAATTTTGTACACAATTTTGTACAAGAGCTTTGTTTTCTCCTTGTCATTCTGTCTTGAAGTTCTGTCAATTTTACTGGACTGCTTTGGTTTTCTATGAAAGTACATACTCTTCAAACAATGATTCTGTATTCTCGTTTGCAGGACGACCGACTGATTTCTTGGCATCCACTTTTATGGTTTTATATAAAACAATGCAAGGAAATTTCTATGATAAGCTTTTTAGCTGGAGGAGCATCAGGTTTCAAAGACACCTTTTCCTACAGTTACTATGCAATGGACGAGTTGTTTTCAGAAGTTTGTATTTTAAAATTATTTTTCTTATTGTTTTCTCTTTTTCACTGTTTTCCGAGCACGTGTGTATAAATGATTTTAATCCTTGTTCACCAGCCAACGCAGCTTTTATTTTCGTTCTTGTAGACGGCTTCTAAACATACCAAACAAGTGTCTATTTGCTGCTTCCCGCTGGAACCTGGAACAATCTGAGGAAAATAAAATCACCTAACTAAACTGTGTAAAACCTGCAAACTGGAAGATCTGTTTTAAAGCTTCCTTAAATTTCAATAAATTTCCCAAAAGTCAAATTCATCAAAGAGATTTAACTCCATTTTTTTTGTGTTGGGGTAACCTAGCTTTTTTATCTTTGCCATTTTTTTTTTTTTTTTTTTATTTGTTTGTCAAAAAAAAGTTAACTCTACTAAATTTTAAAATACTAACCAGTGGGAGCACATAGTTTAAATGCTTGGATTTGCTGACTATGTTTTGGGATGTTCTGGTTTGGATTAAGCTATAAGAATCCAAGTCTCCAAACATATTTAAAGAAAATGATTAGCACTGGAAGTACGAACGGATTTAATTACATTCGCACGTAAATCATTTTAGAAAGCTTTGTCAATAATATTTTATATTCATGTTTCTTTGTCTAAATATTCAATTATTCTTTTATTCGTGATTTTTATTCTAGTGAACATGTTGAACAAATTTAAAAATTATTGATGTCTGTGTATAATAGGATATTCCTACCTACTTATTTGGTTAAATTTTTTTGTTCAAAAACATGCTTTTGAATATTTCGCCTTATTTTGACGGATAAATTATTCTCCTCAGAATATTATGTTGTTGATATTTTTTCCTAAAAACTTCAACAATCTTTCAAGAACTTACGGTTGATATTTGTTACGAAAATCTATTTGAAATAACTACTGAAAGGTTTTATATATAGTTTTCAAAATATTTCCTCAAAAAAAAAATACTTTTGATGAATGCGTTTATTAAAAACAAGCCTTTTGAATATTTGCTTCAAAAACTTTTTTTTTGGATATTTTTCTCAAAAGCATAATTAATTTTTGGAATATTTCTCTCAAAAACTTGTTAAACATACTCCAAAAACCATTTTTTTTGAATTAATCTTTCACTAACTCATTTTGTTGAAAATTCCCCTTCCAATTGTTATTGAATATTTGCATTAAAAACTTATTGAACATTCCTTTAAAATTAAAACAGTTATTTTGTTGAATGTTGTCCTTAGTTATTTATTTGGACATAATGATGATAATGATGATGGAAGCCTTCCTTTAAAAAGATTTTTTTTTCTTTTTTCCTGTCCCATAATTTGAAAATCTTTAGTTCTCCCCATTTTGTTAACCCACATGAAATTCTTAAGTTTTTGATTATTTCAGATTCTAACTTTGAATTAAATTTTGTCTTCTTTTTTATTGAGTAAAAAATTTTTAGTAAAAGTACTGAATACTCCAAAATATTTGCTAATTAATTTATTTTTTCGGTTTTTTTATTTATTTTGCATCTATAAATGATTGTCAGAAAAACCCACTTTTAAAAAAATCTGAGCTATGACTTGTTAGTCCCTTTGTGGAACCAATAGATATCACAAAAGATCAACAAAGATTTTGGAGCCGACAGTCATCACAAAAGATATTGTGAATTATCCTAGGAATTTACCCATTTTAGTTCATTTGCCTCTTTCAGATACAATTTAGTCACTTTTCTCCACAGATGCTCGTTATTGTTACCTTTGACATTAACTTATTGAGTAAAATCTTATTTAGGGTTGGTCGACAACTTAAAATCTTTACATTAGTTAAAAATGGTTTAACCAACATGGTTATTGTTTAATAAATCTGTTTTTGTGAGTCTGGATCCTAAATTCTGCCCAAAATACCTTTAATAACTTTAATACAAGGGCATGAGCTATTTTTCTATAATTTTTTTTTAAGTAATTTGGGGAGGCAATCAAGTTTTTTTTTTTCTATTTAGCAAATGTCATAATGTTACAAAACCAGGCCTAGCAGTGGTAATGTTATGAAACCAGGCCTAGCAGGGGTAATGTTACAAAACCAGGCCTAGCAGTGGTAATGTTACAAAACCAGGCCTAGCAGTGGTGATGTTACAAAACCAG
>JAUZNK010090235.1:0-29012 GCA_035046665.1 Euphysa ruthae | reverse complement strand
TGGAGTGTATCCTCAAGACTACGATCAATTCTAAATCCAGACTCGATACAATCTGCATTCTTACACTGCTCCTTACTCTAAGTGTAGAGACAGCAGAATGCTCCACCTAAGCCAGATATGCAGCTGTGCATTTTTCCATCTATCATCAATATTTTTGCCTGCACTTTCACATTAATCAGTTTGTTGAGATGGTTCACAGTGAACGTAGCACCTTGTCGTTCTTTTTGCAAGTCGGTAACAAGTTCACAGTTTTCCCGAGTCTCCTTTTCCATCAATAGCATAACAGGACGACAAGCTGAAGACGATGCGTGTGATGAGTTCTCCCAAAGAACTTCACCATTTAAGGTCTTTAAATTTTCAACACGAAACATGAACATTATGATATTATTGGTTAAAAATAGAATGTCCACCACTACCATAAAACCCAACGTGCACTGTCATGTGCACCTCGGTGAGATTACGGAAAGCAGGCAACTCTAATGATGACAAAAGTTGAGATGATTTGATTTGCCAGCTTCTGGACAGGTGGTCTTCACTCCTTTTTGAATGCCAGTAATTTATCACAGGGCGGAAGGACATCAACTCCAGCTGCTTTCAGAAGTAGTCCGATATCTGTGTATATCCTCTTCGACATCTTGCCAGTTCCAAAAATAGCCAAGGCAACATCCAGCGAAACGTGGCTATCTGCCAACAATAATTCGTCCTGTAAAACCGATTGTCCCACCTTGGCAAACTGTTTATTTTGAAGGTACTTGTGCTTCAGCCCAAAGGCAAACATTTTGGTGGGGGAGGTGTTTTCTGCATTAGCTGCAGCTTTGGAGGATTCCACGAAGTTTCTCATTCGACGGCATAGCTGACGATCACCAATATCTTCCAGAGGACGTTTTGCTTTTGAGACATAGTGATGACGAAGGAGAACTATCTTCTCATCGACGGTATGGGAAGAACTTACCAAAGAACGATTCTTGCGTTGCTGCTGGGTGTATTCTTTAAATACTACTTTGATATCAGTCATAAGTTTCTCATTGCTGGGTGAGACATTTAGTTTTGATGAAACCTGAATGAGGACTTTATCAAATAGTCTTTGTCAAACCGAAATTTCTTGCAATCTTTGAAGATCTCATGAAGAGTGAGGTTGGTCATTTCATTCATCATTATTTTATCTAAAAAGAAATGGGCTGACGCAATAATATACTGATGCAATAATGGGCTGATGCAATAATATACTGATGCAATAATAGACTGATGCAAATGGGCTCATGCAATATAATGGAATTATGCAATACTACAGTATAAGATGATTCAATAATGACTGATGGAATAATTTGAGGATGTAGGCATATGGTTTTGCTCCATTCAGTTTGTTTGTTGGGAAACTTTTCTGATAATCATTTTCGGACAATCATTTATGTAAAAATTTTAAAAATGTCAAAAAAAACCTTAATTGTGGTCAAAAGTTTACCAAAAAAGGTTTAAAAAGAGTTTAAAAAAGGGTAAAATCACTTAAAGGTATAAAAAAGTCCAGTTTTATGGTGTTCTGATGCCAGATTTGGATTCAGCATCCCTAAAAACATAGGAAAAGTGGCCTGGATCATGAAATTTGAGTGAGAATTACAAAAATTATCCGGATTTTGAATTCAAAAGGAAATTCAAAACGCAAATTTTTTTCAATGTAAAAGAATTAAAATGGTTCCCCAGAGTGAATTTTTTCACCCAAATAGATTTTGATAGCTTTACATGTCTAGATTCTTATATGGGAAGCTTGAAAAATTTCATCTTGGGGCTTTTCTGGAATCTTTCAATAAAATTTGTCAGCGGGGGCCAATTTTCGGGCGTTTTTGATATAAAAAGTTAACATTTTTACGATAAATTTTGTGAAAAACTCATAAAAATATGTTAAAAACCTGTCCATATGCCATTTTTATTGTATTGAATCAAATTTTAGGCATCTAGTCTTATCTTAAGGGCTTATGAGACATATTTAGAGGTTTTTAGATAACATTTTGAGAAATTTTTTAGATGTACTTAAGTTCTCTCCAAAAAAAAATTATCTTTCCAGGATGTCGCAAAAATTTAAAATTCACGAGCTTCAAATGGGTATATCTTGAGAAATAATTGGAGTTAGAAGACAAATAAGACCATTTTTTGATACTTCTGAATCTGAACTTTCATTTTTTCATGTTCTGAAGTCATTTAAGGAAGTTGTCAAAATTCGATATGTCCACTTGGGAACCCACTGTGCCATGTATTCGTAATCTTTGTGTAGCAAGTATTTAAATTACAGTTTATTATAGGAAGATTTGGCATTGATATATGAGAGTATAACATTAAAAGAAGAAGCACTTGTTCAATATGATGAAGTTGATGCTCTTCTTTCTCAGTTCATTATAAATTGTAAAGGACAACGTAAGTTTATAAAATTTAATCAAAGTTGTATCTATAACTCATAATTACCACGAGCTGAAAGAGCCGTTTACCAAAGTTTAATACTTGCTCCAATTTTATAATACTATAAGCAAGTTTAAAATGTCAGGCATGATTTTTTTCCTATTACCAAAATTTCTGGCTGGTAAATAGATTTTAAGAGTGGGGTATGATAGAAAGAGTGCTGATGGAGGCTGGGCTAAAGGGGGTGTGGTTGAAATTTGACAAGTTGTTCTTGGATAGTTTCACTTAAGTGACTTTAAACCATGAAAGTAATTATAATGCCTCTAATGAAGCCAACAGCAATGTTTTATTAATTTTTCATTAGTCTACATAATAGGGATTTCCAGAAAAATGATTTATTAATTAATTAGTCTACTTGTTTGATGTTTGCACTTTTTAGAATTTTGTTTGAAACACTCTGAATGAAATTTGAAATACCATTTAAAATATGAAAAAATCACATTTAATCACTAATTAATCACTAATCAAATTAGTAACGCTTAAATCACACTTGAAATAAATTTTTAGATTTTCGAAAAATTTTCGATTGTTGTAACCATGAAGAAATTGAAATTTGATGATTTATACGGTCATTCAATTTGTATTTATATTTCTTTTGTATAATGCAAATATAGGTCAAAAGCTGTAGACTTCAAATTCATATAATTATAAAATTTGAAAATTATCTAGATTTATGTTGTTTTAGAGCCTCCTAATTGGTTAAAGTTGTTCTGCAATTTACCAGAAAGCTGGGATGGTGTGTCATTAAACTTACAAAATCAGAATCTACTAATAAAAACTAATAAAGCAACTCTGCTGGACTTTCGAATCTATCTATTTTCTCGTCAATGTCGACTTTTAGTAAAAATGAAAATGAAATGGAAGATACCTCAAAGACTCACTGAATTCTTTTTTACAGTGGTTCATGAGATTTCTATTCTTAATGTAAGTAAGTGTATAAAGATATACTTTAAAAAATCTGTTTAATATTTATTCTAGATCAAGTAAAGAATTTTAATCAATACAACTAAATGTGATGTTTTTAAGTTTTATGTTATCTCAAATAATACTTAAGTTACTGCCCTTAAACATTGAATTTAGAGGCATAGGTCTGATTTTATAAATAGCCTGGCGTTATAATTTTAATTAAATAAAATTATGAAAATTGTTCATGCTAATATGATTTTTCAAGTAATTAGTGAATCTTTGGAAGACGCTAAAGCTGATTTATAAAGAAAAACTGCTTTTAGTAGAAGAATAAATCTAGTTTAAAACAATAACGTCCTCTTAGATGATATTTCTAATTAATTTAAGCTATCTTCAATTAGTTTTAGTTAGGTAATTGAAAAAATAAAATCCGAATTTTATGCTGTCTGTTTTTTGCTATTGAGAAATTTACTTTAACAATTTTATTAAAACAAATAAGAATAAGCTGGAAGTTGTTTTTTTGTTTTGATTAATTGTTGTTATTGAAGTTTCAATGCT
Organism: Euphysa ruthae; assembly: GCA_035046665.1. Lineage (NCBI taxonomy): Eukaryota > Metazoa > Cnidaria > Hydrozoa > Anthoathecata > Corymorphidae > Euphysa > Euphysa ruthae. The sequence goes on along the minus strand of JAUZNK010090235.1, from coordinate 25,100 downwards.
AAAAAAACGAGACAAAAAGATTATTTTAGGTCAATTATATTCTGTATGTTATGTCACAATGTTCTTTTCTTCATGATTTATTTGCATTTAAAGATTGAATACTGCAGTGTGATTGCTAACTTGAGGTATTTTGGTCTATTTTGAAAATGATATTGATTCAAGGGAGATTTGTCATCTAAAGCATGTCAATTGCCTCCCTTAATGGATGAAAGTGCAGTACAATCACTAAATAAACATCAAAGTTATCTGTATTAGTACAATTATATCTTTAAAATCAGGTAGCTGATTATTCCCTTTATTAACAGAGCAGGATTTTCCCATTTATTAAAGCATTACTTCATTTGATTCCAAGAAATTTTACAAGCACACGACATTCTGAGAAGCCAAACATCTAATATTAGTCTTTAAGCTGAGAAGTTTCTCATCTTGTTGTAATCACATTTGTTTGGTTGGTATAAAAACAGGTTATTAGCTGGAAAGCTGTTTATTAGTCAGAATGTAGGCTACGTCACAAATTAATGTAGGTTATATAACAACTTGTTTGTGATATTCCCTTGGAACAGAACACTGGAATTGTATTATTTTCTTGTGAATAAAAAGGTCCATGCCATGAAAGTTTTTAGTGACAATCTTGTTCCTGTCCCTCCAAACCCTTTGAAGGAATCATAACTGGAAGTTAATAGATTGGAAAGGTGAAAATTCTTCATCGTACGCTATGTCACACAAGTTTTGGTTAATTATTTTGAAAATTATATCTTGAAAACTTGTATTTTTTTGGTTAAGCATATGTCAAGAAAGTAAACTAAAAACATTACCCCCCCCACCACCCCACTTTCATTTTTTCTCCGAATTCTGTGCTGTAGAAGTTTTCAACTGTAAGTTGCGTCACATTTGGAATGGCTATCAACCTATCAGTTTTGAAATTTTTCTGTGGTTTTAGATTGTGCTCTAACACTCAGCATACCGAATTTTAATTTATGATCATTGGTAAAGAATTAAATTAAATATGGTAGACATTTGGAAAATTTTGTACGAAATTCTGATACAGTTGTTCTTCTTAGTGTAACTCTTATTCTCTTAAAATGTATAAGGTAGTAAACCAGTGTACATTCGAACTTTTTAGAGTTCATAGCTGCTTGATTAAGGTCAATTTTTCTAAACTCAGGAATTTTTTATGAATGTTTGTACCAAAGTTTTTTCATTTTCAATAAAACTACCAACAACCCCATTTGACTAACACAAGAAAGAGCATTGCGAGTTATCTAAAATGATGACTTTTCTGATCCTGTTTAAAGAAGTGTTATTGTAACAGAATCTAAATACCTCCATTATTTATTTTATTTCACCCACAACAAATCTGGCGAATTTCCTATAAGTTCATGTACATTTGTAATTAAACTCATTTTTGAAATCTGTCCATTAACTGTTTTCCAATTTTACTTTTTGACATTTTTTAATACAAAAAATTGCTGTTGTGTTTGTTCTTCAGTGTTGAGTTGGAATATTATGCCAAAATAGATCATTTTAGGTCTAAAATCATAATTTTTGATGTTTTTTTGAAATTTTTTTTTTAACCTGTATTGAGGTTTCACATGAAGCTAGTGGGCTATATGAGGGATTTTTTATGAGGCTAGAGTGCTATAGGGGAGAATTTTTTCACTCATGTGATCAACTACCACAAGTTCTCATTGTAGATCCTGTGCTTGATTTGTGGCTTAAAAACAACAAAAGTCATCTTTTTATTTTTTCAAAAAGTTACACTCTGATTGTACTCCAATTTTGGATTATGTTAGGAAATATTATTTTTTTTATATTAAGCGTGTTGCTTAGCTTAAATTTTAAAATTTTATAGTAAGCCAGGTCTTTAATTATTTTATCTTTTGGTCTAAAATTAACATTAAAAATTTTTTTTAAAAATTGCTTCATTAACCTTTTTCAAAAATTTTTTTATACAAGCTTCATTAGACTTTAAAATGCTGGGGCCTGGGTTTAAAACAAACATATACTTAGTCAAGTTTGATCAAATTCAGTGTCATTCTCTCTAAAGAGATTATTTTTTTTTCAAATTTTCTTAGATTCTGAAAGATTATGGTAGGAATTTTGTTTGCACTGGCAGAAATTCTTGTTACAGGGGTCTTTGCCCAAAAAAGGCTAAATTTTATAAATAATTATAAGAATTTATATGTTTTTTTAATTTACACGAGGTTTTAGATATCATAAAGCCTTTTAGTGTCCAAGAAAACGTTTTATAATTTTTAAAAACTGCAGCTGAGTGGTCAAAAAATTAATTCTTAATTCTTAATTCTTATTTCCGTGAATATGGTAAAAAAATTCCAAAAAATAACATTTTTTTTGAAATCTTTGAAATAATTTTAAATTTGTTCTCAATACTGAAACAAAAATTTGCTGTTGAGTCACTTTTGTAGTTGCAATGGTGATTTTAGATTGTCTTGGCTGATTTTAAGGGGGTTGCCTTTTTAACAAGTACAATTAGCATGAAAATAAATTTTTTTCTGTTTGTTTTAGATCAAAGTAGATGAGTCTATTACGTCATGCTGGATAGTACTGTCTTGCTTGCAGCTATTCAAAATTCTTGAAACTACTGAAAACAAAGACTTTGAATTTTATTCAACAATGGCAATGCTCCATGAATATTGTCGGACAAAACTAGAAATTTTAGCGAGAGCTGCCGGATTATATTACAATCGTATTCAAACAGATGACGAGTTAAAACTAGTTCAATTTATAATAAACGGATTTGGAAAATATTCAACTAACAAATATGATATGTCAGTCCCTCTTAAAAAAGCTTTAGAATCATCTGTAAATTTTTGTGAGCTTTATGTAAGCACTTGTAATCAATGCATGCGGCTTTTTACTGAATCAAATTACAAGCATTTTGCTATAAATGTTGGGATTAAGTTGGCTAAATATTTGTTAGAGCACGAAAAGTATAAGGAAGCGGAGTCTTTACTAGAAGTTGCTTGGAGTGTGTACAGCAAACAGCAGTGGAAATCTCTTTATATAGACGTGTTAATTCCGTTGTCAATTTGTCAAAGTAAAATAAATTCAATTGAAAATTATTTAAAATCAATCAGTTCACTGGCTTGCTCTCAATTTATTGATGATGCAAAGAAATCTTTTTATACTCAAGAATTTTTAAGAATAATTAAAGATGATTCATTGAATTTACAGTTAATTGGAACAGAGCCGGTTATTAAAATTTTAAATGTTGAAATATTACTAACTAAAGGTAGAGGGCATATAGGTGACTTGGTTACTGTAAATGTTAACCTGCAATACTTGATAAGTGAAAGTGTTGTATGTAAGAACGCGAAGATATCTCTAAAATACTTTGATCAAAATAATCCAGATTGTTTTTCTGAACCGACTTCTCCGCGTCGAAATTTGTTTGGGAATACCGATTCTAGGATGACAATTCCCATACAAGATAAACCTAAAGAAGTAAATCCGATAAAAGAACCATTAACCCCAAGCAGTTTATTAAAGAGAATTAAAAGTCATAAACGCTCTTGGAGTAGAAATAGAAATTTTATTGAAAGTGAGACCACAGATGGTGTTATGGCATCTAATGATCCAATAGCTTCATTTTCAGAGGATAAAGCTATACATATACTGAAGTCTGCATCAGCTGATGAACTATCTTGCAGTGAATTCAATAGCCAGCCCCTTGAGCGAGCGAGTAAATTTTTAAGTGAAGAAACAATATCTACTCCTTTGAATGATCAAGGCACAATGTTTCTTCAAAAAAGTGTTGAATCTGCTAGTAACACAAAAAAGGAAAAAAAGGATGAATCTTTAGAGGAAGTTAAAGAATATTTTCCAAAACTACGGGAAGAAGCTGCTAACAGCATATCTGATTGTGTCGATGCCACACTAACCAAATTAACCAAGTATGTTGCTATTTTTTGACTACTGCCAACGTGTCCGAATATGTTCAAATTTGGAATTCTTATGCTTAAAATAAAAACTATTTTTTGTTGTTGTAAGTAAGAGTACTATAGACGGCATTGAGGGCATGATGATTACATGATTACCTTAAAATAAAATTTTGAAGAATTTAAATTCTGGTTTGTGGAGAAATAAATAATATAAAAATTTTGATTTCCAATAATTTTTTTTTGTCGATTGTATTGAAAGTTTTTCCAAGTTTAATAAGTCTTTGGGCCTAAAATTTTTTTGAGAAATTAATCACCTGAGATTTTCCTTTAGTGAAGTAGTCACTGGAAAGTTTTCAAGGTTAAAAATGCACATTGATTTTTAGCAGAAATTTATGAACTAATATTATCGATTTGTTAAATATATAAAATATTTTATATTGTTATGATGAATCAAGAATGATTTTTATAAATAACGCTAGCTTGTACAGAGTTACGGAAACTAATGATAAATTCTTCTAAAATAACTATTTCAGTTATGTATATACAATAGAAGTTTATTTTTTTCTGTTTCATTACATCTGAGGGTTAGAGAATTTGATTTATGAATAACTTGAGCAGAAGAATGCTTTATAATTTTAATAGAATTTGAATTTATCATTCTATTTATTTTCCAAAAATTTGAACGTTTCTCATTCTATGAGCATTTAAAAGTAACAAACTTGTTCGAAAAATTTCTTTAATATGTAACTATCAAATTCAAAAAATAAGAGCCTGGTGCTTTTTACAGGTGTTTAAAAAGAAGTTAGAACTCTAATTTTACTTTCACACGAATTGTTTATAAGTTATGTTCTTAAGCATTATTTTATTTCATTATATCTAGTGTAGATATTAACCAGACAAAGCAAGTTGATACAACTTTAATAGAGATGATGTGTCATAGTGATGTTACTCTTGAGCACGGTATAAATAACATACAATTTACTGCGAAGGTATAGTTTTCTTGTTTTTATTTCTTATTACTTAAAATTCAGTTTTATTTCCAAAAAGGACAAAAATGATATTGTTACCTTGGAGGAGTTTTGTAAACAAATCCATTTTCTACAGAAAATTTAATAATAATGATATAAATTAAAAATAAAATGGGTATGAGATCAGCTAGGTAGAAATTCAAAATTTGCGTGGAAATAATTTCAATGATTTTTAGTATAATTTAGTATGATTTTTTACAATGCTTTACCTTAATAATGTTTTAAAAATTTTGATATTTTTCAAATTTAATTTTCAGTAAACCAATTGGTTGAGAATCCATTTTATTTTAAATAATACATTTTCTATCCTTTTAGAGTGAAAATTTTTCAATTCTGATAATGGTCACCAATATTTATAAATGCAAAAGCATTATTAATTCTAATTTTGCTGAAAACGGAAAATTATCGAACAATGAATACAATTGGAGTGAAATCAAGGATAGAAATGTTAAGGATAATAATTAAACTTTCATTAAACAATCAGATTGAATAAATTTTATATTTTAATTTTATACTTCAGCACCAAGCTGCTGAGAGTGTTATTTCAAATTTTTTGAATATACGTAAAACCTGTTTTATTTAATAAAAACTCAAGTATAAATGCTTGCTTATGCAGCTTATTTATGGGCATGTTAGAGATGATAGAAATATGTCATTTTGACCTACTTCACCGTATGAAATGTACGCTAGATTTAAAAAACTTGTTGTTCAATTGGAAGGAAACTCTTCTGGTACTTACCAATTATAAGTCGTATTGACAAAGATAAAGCTGTTCATAACATTTTAAACTGGCTGGAGGATGACTAGGGAGGATATATTGACAGTGGCAGAGAGTCTTAATCTACTAACTCTGAAGAGTGATTGGACCCTGTTCAAGAAGAAAATGTTGTTGGTGATCCTGTAAATATTGATTTGGATTAAAATATTGTTTTTGGTCATAAAGAATTGCTACATAAAACTTTTCGAAACCGAACAAACAACTTATTAAAGAGAGCCTAATATCATGATTTGATTGAGCAAAACTATTCAAATGTATCAATTTTTGAAAATTTTGGAAGACTGAAGAGTATAATTCCAATTAAGTCTAAATAAATCTAAGAGAATAACTGTTTTAAATTTAACTTTGAAATCCAACCAAAAAATAAATTCTGCTGAAACGTTTCAAAAGTATTTTAACAGTGTTGTGACGAAAAAACTCTGTGGTCTAGTATAAAGCAAAACATTGTGCCATCATAAGCGTATGTTTAAACAGCTTACATTTGGTTATGTATCAAAAATTTCTTTTGAAAAACAGTTAATTCTTTGAAACAAAACAAAGCTATGACCATTACAGATGAACTTCTGCGAAAATGTTGTTCAGCTAAAATATCTAAACATGTTGCACACATTAATAAGTCACTGAAACATGCAATTGTGCCTTTTGCATAAAAACAAGCAAAAAATCATTCCCATCCCTAAAACCAGATTAACGAGCAACCCAGAAAATTACCATTCAATATTAGTATTTCCAGTGTTGTCAAAAGTGTTAGGATCAATCCATCAGCAGGTATGAAATTACATTGAAGACCACAATATGCTAAATAAATTTTAATTTGGATACCAAAAAAAGATCAACATAACTTGTTATGACTGCTCCTCGATAAAATTCAAAAAGAAATTGATCGTGGACTACTAGTTGTCGCTGTTTTTCTAAATCTGATCAAAGCATTTGATACGGTATCGCACAGTGCTCTGTTAGAAATACTGCAATCATATGGAGTTTTGCATCATGAGTTACACTGGTTTTCAGGCTATTTGTTCAACCGAAGCCAGGTTATCGAGCATGACAACAATCTATCAGAAAGTTTCCAATTAATATCAGGTGTGTCGCAGGGTTAAATTCTAGGGCCACTACTGTTTTTAATAAATTTCAATGACTTATAAATGTGTTTGCTGAACTGAAAATTCCACAAAGCACTCCTTTGTCATGGTGTTAGAATATTTTTGCAAATTGGTATCCAGGGTAACCAGAGGTTTCTGTCCTGGATGTTTCTCTCCTGGAGGTTTCAGTCACACACTGATGTTTTGTTCCCTGATGTTTAGCTCCCACTATTTCACTATCATATTTTTTGTAATTCAAAAATTAAAACAATAAAAGATTTTACATATAATTTTAATTATTTTTCTTTTTATATTTTTTTTTCTATAAATGAAAGATTTTTTTTTTTTATTATTATTTATTTTATGAATGTTGATAATATCAACTTAACTTGTTTCTGTACAAATGTTCATCAAATGGATGTAAAGACGTACCTGTTATATTTGTTGTCTTTTGAACGTTATAGATCAACCACAAATCATGATTTTTTCTTTGTAGCTTTGGAAAGTAGCAGCTGCTTGTTTAAATTAAGCTGAATGTGTACGTATATGTTGGAAAAGAGTGCTGATTTATGTAAATTTAGTTTTGATTTAGTGTTGCAAGTGTGTTTGTTTTTATATTTAAGATTATGGCAACTTTCAGTACAACTACTCGGGGCTTAAATAAACTTGTGTTGGATAATTTTACTTATAAACGTCTAAAGCTGTTAGCTAACGATTATTATAGGTGGCAATGTGTACTTTGTGGTCAGAAATCATAGAAGGGTGCTGTCAGAGTATATCATGATGGAACCAATCCTGAAATGACCTGTCTTCATAATCACACATCAGATTCTGTATCAGTGGCGCTGGTTGAACACTTTATGAAGGCAACAGCTAGAGAAACTTCAGCTAAACCATGACAAATTATCTATAGCATTGCTCAAGCTTGTCAATGAAGGTCGTTTTAACCACCCAAAAATGGAAACCGTGAAGCGAGGTTTGCAAGCTGAGCGCAGCGCCAACGTGCCTCAAGAAACAAACGATCTCAACGAGCTGGTAATTGAAAGTGGAATGGGCTACGAATAGAAAAATTAACAATCCATCAATTTTTCGTAACTGTCAAATTTACTCAACATTGATACACTTAAGGCATTTAGATTATTGGAAAGAAAAACATAAGCCACATGTGAATACTTGTTTGTGAACATGTTTAAAGGCTAGAACTTCTGGCTAACCCTCAAATCATAATGATTGATTTCTAATATTCTACAATGCCAGCAATAGACAGACATTGTGTCTGGGAGTGGCGTGAGCGTGAAAGGTTGTTTATTTCATTTTTGTCAAAGCACGTACAGAAAGTTACAAGAACTTGGACTCATTGAATTAAAAACAAGCAATATTTTATTCCTTTACTTCAACAAAATAATTCAACAAAAATTACGTTGTAATGGTAGATATATTGAGAGCGAAACATTTAGAGGTGAAACATTAGCGGGGGAGCAAAACAACCAGTCAAGCAAAACCTCAGAGAGCGAAATATCCAGGAATTAGTATCCAGGTACGAGATAAAAACTTATCAAACTTTTTGTTGTACTTATAACAATTACGATAGCAAACATATTCAGATGTGATAATAGTAATGTGTACCTTCTTCCAAAAGAGTGTTTTAAACTTTTTCACACTAAAAATAAGCATTAATATTAGATATTATGATAACTTCATTTATTTTTATACTTTTACATTTCCTTTGGTAAACATTATTGGTATAATTTTGCCTATGAGATGATTTATATTTAGTTTTATGTGTCAATCATGTAATATATCAATAGAGCTAGGTATACTTACAACACATTAATATTTAAGTAATTAATCAATAAATGTGAAATTTTTGTCATTATAAATGTTAAAAACGCATATATTAGTAAATATTTTCTTCCCTGAAAGACCTTTTACAACTATATTTCATTGATAGTATAATATATCCATATCAGGGCTGTCTGTTTGGTGTGAATTTATAAGTTTATAATAAACATTTTATTTTGGAAATTTTATCATTTTTGGATGATATTTGAATTTTTACTGGTGTGTAAAAAACTTCTGATGTAAGCTTGTTGTTGATGAAACATAGCCAATATACCAATAGAAAGCTAAAAGATTCAGATACGAGGGTATCCTTTCATAAATGTATAAAAAGTTTGTTAAATATTTTATCGTATTTTTTATCAAATTTTTATCACATTTCTCTAAAAAAAAAATCTTTGATTTTTTTGTTGAAAAATAAAAACCATGAAGTTTGAACAGAAATTTAGTCCCCAGGACTCTTAATCATAGTGATTTAACTATTTTATTTTCATGTAGTGAATTTTTAAAGTTTAACACGACTACGCATTTTCTAAATATCGATGTTAAGCTTTGTATTCTGCAATTTTACTGGCTTGTGAATGAGTTAAATGATAACGAGTACCACAAGTATCCCAATAATTTTAGAGCCTCAGAGTTCCAAAATTAGAACTTATATCGTGAATGTTAACTATTTCTTTAAGGTTTTGGCTCACACTAAATTTAGAATTCTGAGTGTCTAAAATTAGAGGCAACGAGTTAGCGTATATATTATGTTATAATATATCTAATGGCTTTGTATTTGTTGTAAATTAATTATTAATTCAATTAAATTAAATTAATTGTTCTCCAAGCACCGACTTTTAAATGTTATAAATACACACACACACAATCATTGACTTGAATGAAATGGTTTTAATCATAATTAAAATCATAAAAATTATCTTAAGCTTTGCAAGTCAAATAATCTTGAGTTTTCACAATTGGAGAAGATTAGATTTATTTAATCAAAGAATATTTGCATAAGTGTTTACTCATAATTTAATTTATAGGCAGTTTAGGAAATTTCAGTTTCAGCACCCAGTTGGTTATTCAATATATTATATAAATATAATAAAAATATAAATATTTATTTAAAAATATATTCAAAAAATCATCAAATATGTATGTATGTATGGTATGGTATGGTATGGTATAGTATGTATGGTATGTATGTAATGTATGTAATGTATTTTATGTGGATGTAATGTGTGCGTAATGTGTATGTAATATAATGTGTATGTAATGTAATGCATGTAATATATGTAATGTGTGTAATGTGTATATGTGTGTGTGGTTGTATGTATGTTATGTATGTATGTGTGTATGTGTGTTTTATCTGTAAATTCTAACTGTCTAACTGATAGCATCTTGACAACGAAGGCTACAATAATAATGTAGCACATTGAATTAATGGTTTTCCAATAAGAATTGGTGTACAAAGCATAATTTTTTTTTGGAGTTTTGTTTTTTGAAGAATAATGTTTACTTCATTTATTAGACTGATATGAAATAAAATTTGTATTTCGGACAGACTTTCAATTTAACATTATGCTAATTATGGCATTGATTTTTGTAATTTCTTTTTTTACTAAAATTTTTTTAGAGTAGTTTTCTGTTTTGAAGTTTTTTTAATCCAATGAATGTTTTTTCCTCTTTTTTTTTGATGCATTATATTATATTATTATATATTGTTCTTATTAGAAAGCTTAGTCAGCAGTTTATTCACAGTCATATTTGTATTGGTGATGCGATTAGGTGATGATTTTGCTAACCTGAGCTTTACCTTCACTTTATGATACTATAATTAAGGTTTTAATAATGTTTTATGAGATTTATTTACACTAAAATCTTGAAGCATTTACCAAAATTTTCATTTTAGATTGATAATGAGGGCAGATATCTCTTACAAGATATATTCTTCCAACTGTTTAACGTACAATATACACAGTCAATAAAGCAAGAGTACCCTTCATTATCTTTCTTCATGGTGGCAGATCCACCAAAGATTTCATGGACTTCTGATTATCTTATTGATTATTTGCTAACAGAGACCAAGCAGCGTTTATACATTACTTTACTCAATGGACCTGGTGTAATCCCAGCCAATTCCCAGCTTAGAATCTCTTCTAAATCAGGATTGTGTTTTTTTGAAGTAGAAAAGAGTGATATTGCAATTTACCCACTGGAGCGTGATGGTACGCCTAGATTTGATTTTTTCTCTGTTGTTTTGGATGATAATAACAACACATCATTGATATTACCAAGTTGTTCCCCATATGAACGTGTCAGTATTTATATTGATGTTACTGCGCCATCTGAAGCAAATGAAAACACTATGGTTAAACATGAGGTAGGTAGTCAGTTAATAAAAAAAGACAAAAAAAAAAAAAAAAAAAATGTTGTGATACAGATTGCTTTTGTAACTTTTTAGGAAGCATTTTATTGCAAGTAAATTTTGTGTTATTATTCTGGTTGATACCCTGTAAATTGGTAATCTTGAAACGCATATAGATGTCACTTTAAAATTTTATTTTTGATAGGAACTAAGCTGATGGCTCTGCAAATTTAAAATTATGTGTAAATTGTTAGGTTGTATATAAAAAAAGTGCATAATCCTTATATTGTCTACATGAAATTAATTATAAATTTATATACGACCTGTATTCTTTCATAGTTTTTGTTTTCTTCAATACGGGATTGAAGCAGCTTTAACAGGTGACACTCCTTGTGACACTGTTAAACATCATATTAATTAATATATAGCTTATGTAATGTATAATGCATAGGCTGACCAACATAAAATTGTTCAAGTATGTATCTTTAATCAATTCTGATAGAATTTTGTATGATGTTAAAAAATGTTGGTTTTCCAGAGGTTAGTCCAGAAAAAGAGGCTATAAATTCACTGCCAAAAATTGTTCTATCAGCTCCTGAATTTGATTTTTGATTGACCATAGAAAATTTTTGTACTCTAGAAACATGGTATTAAAGACTCCTTTTTCTAGGCTAAATTTAGACAAAATTTCATGTTTTTTATAATTTTTCACAATTTATTTGAAAAATTTTTTTTTAAGTTCTGTAGAAGATATTATTTATTCCAAATTGGTTTTTACCAAAAATTATTGTCCTTTATCAACTGGTCCTCAACTATGCTTTTTAAAAGTAAAATTTGAACAAAATCAATTATTTTGAATTTTTGTGTCCATAGAAGACATTGTTTTGTCCGTAAGGACACAGAATGAAAATTGTTGTTATTTAGCAACAGCTTATTAAAAACATTTTTTAAGAAAAATTACCATCAATAATTTTACCATAATATAATGTCATTATTGAGTCCACAGTATTTTTTGGTTTAAAGTTATGTGACCATTGAATAAATTCAAATGTACATATTTATAAAATTTAAATCAGATGGTTTTGTCTTCGAAATTTGTTTTGAAATTTTTATTGGGCCAACACTTGAAATATGTCTAATTCTTCCTAAAATATTTTTGACTTTTCAAGAAAAAAAGTATGATGTTGTTCTACTAAAACTTTTTAAATTATTAAAAATTTTTGTTTTTGATTATTATTTTACATTTGCGGGTATTTTTCAAATATTTTAACAGGATTAGGCTTTATCTCCCAAAACACGTGAAATTTGATCTAAAAGTTGTATATGTTTTTTTAACTTTAAGTTTTGCTGAAGTCTTGTTTGATGTTAGAAAATATTGGGTATCAATATTTTAGTACAAAATTTTTGCCTATTCAGGAGTCCATTGTTCACTAATTTTTCGATAATTCTGAAGGAAAATTGTTCAAAAATCTTTTGAACTGTTCTCGTTAAATTTGCTAGGTTTTAATGCCCAAGTAAAAAATTATTAGGAGAATATTTAATGATATAATGATTAATGAGTTTCTACCATTCTTAGCTAGTGAATATTTGCGAATGATTGTGAAATGTGATAAAGTTTTCTTTTGCGGTAACCTTTTCTGCCTCATTCAGAACTGATTGTAATTCCAAAAATAAATCATAAATAATGCGTTGTCCAATGATTTACAATGATAAAGACAAGATAGTCAAAGAGCAAACTGGTATTTTTAATCTGTAGTAAACCCTTTGTTGTGATACTTGAAATTTGAATGATTTAAAGAAGAAATATGCCCTTCATGGGTTATGTAAATAGTTGAATGTCTTCAATAATAACTAACCCTTGTGATGCTGTTTGAGTAAATTTTTCTTTTTTTTTTATTGGTACCAATTAAGGCCAATGTTGAACAAAGCAAATATAATATTAGGCACAACAAAGCTTCTTTCTTGATTTGGCTTACTGACTTAGATAGGTTTTCTTGTTTATAATCTCTGATTAAGCCATCATATAATTTTAGACAATTAAACACTTTTTGATAATCAATTTCCTTAAGTTCTGTTTGATCACATGATTACTTGTTGGCTTTTGATGTCTTTGGTAAAATTTTAATTTTGATGGGTCATAAAGGTCTAAGGTGATTAATGTAAGCTCCTGAGTTTACAATTTCACTTTATTTTTGCATAGTGAACGTAACTTGTTAAATGTTTGACGAGCCAATGTGTGTCCTTTCCCAAACTCTCTACAAGTTACCATCATTGACAAAAAAGGGTTTAACCTGTATCTTTATGATGTTTATAATGAACAAATTTACAGAAATTTAAATACACAATTTTTTATAACCTTGCCATTAACAGTTTTGTTAGAATTCAGTTTTTCAATTCCATAAAGTTTTCTAGCAGTTTGGTGAAATGCATTTGTTTAGATTAATTTCTTTTGTGAATGGCTTAAAGACTTGGTAGCAAGTGATCTTCGACTAGATTGTATATTTTACGAACCGTTTCGTTTAGAATATTTATCTTGTGTTACGTCAACCTGGTAAGTTGCATTAAACAATTATTATAACAACCCAACCTATTTACTGAATTTTCTTTGTTATACCTAATTGCCTGTTTTGTCAGTTTTTCTTTAGAATGAATACGTTAATACATTCCGCTCGCTATAAATCTTGAAAGAGGTCAATATATTTTGGAATGGAATCCAAAATTGTTAATTAAGAATGAGGAGGTCTTGTGGCTGATATCAGATGATGATATCAAGAGGAATTTTGCTCAAAAAATTGTTTTAATTATTAGATTGGTGATACTCTAAAATTTAACACGAATAATATCAAATTTTTGTCTGTATGTGGTTATTATTTATGCATTTTAATTATATTTTTTTTAAAGCTATTTGTTGTGATGTTATTTTCTTGCTAAATATTGTTCTGGTATGTTACAAAGTGATTGTTTTGATAAAAATTGGTTGTGTTATAATTAGTATGAAGGAAAAAAAATCTAAATATTAGTGATGGCATCTCGCACGATATTCTATATGACAGAATTTCACTTGTTTTTATGAATTAGCTCATGTTCATTTTCTTATCTGTTTTTTATTCAAAAAAAAAAAAATAGTAGTTTTTTTGATATAATATGATGAAGTTAGGCATTATGAATTATTAATATTCAAGGGTATCCTTTGATTCTTATGGGTGTCAAAAGCTAGTTGAAAGGTTGTTAAAAAGGTTCCATTTTAGTCACCATTTGCTTAATGTATATCATTTATATCTCTGCAAGTTTTGGTGGCTACATTTAAAAACTCATTGTTAGGGCCATCCATCAATATATGGCTATTTGGCATAATGCAGCCTGATGTTTAAAGACTTTGCCTGATGAAAAATCTTACTTATAAATATTTTACAAACATTTTATGCTCAGTAATTTTTTTGTGGTAGGAATTTGTCAGATACCTAAAAAGACATGGTTGTATTTAATCAAAATAATTTCACAATACTAATTTTTTATATGACTCAAGTTATTTTCTTTTTCCAGTAATAATTTGATTTCTTCTTAATTAATTTTCATAACAGTTTTTAGTTTGGAGCAATATTTTGTTTGAATTAATTCTTAAAATTATTTCCTTATCATAGTTTGTTTTTAAAAGTATCATTATGTGGAATAAACCCTGTACAGTTACAATTTTCATCACCACGTCTAAAATCACATTCCGATGATGCTAATCAATGGGTGTTGTTGTCACCAGTTCATGATATAGTAAGTCTTGCCTTTTAAAATATAGTTAGTTCCCCACAATATTACAGAATTCATATTTGGATTCAATGGACTATAAAATTTTTTCAAACAAGCAGGTGTTCTTGACTTTAAAAATAAACTGGAGATTATAAAGGGATACCAATAACCTACATTGATCATTTTGTTTTACATATTGACATATTTTGATGAACAATAAGAATAAAATTGTTCTATTGTTTAGAAGTTTGTTAGTTTTTTTAATAAAACCTAAAGGTTATACAAAAAGTAAATCTGCTGAAATAGTGGTTGTGATCTAGCATGATATTCTGTTATGATAATTATTCCAACAAAAATTGTGTCTGAGTAGAAAAATATGCAATATTATTCGTTTCCTTTAAACCCATTATAATTTGTGTGAGAAATTGAAATTTCATCAAAAAATCTGTCAAAATGTTTTATCAGTATAAATGCTATCTGTAACATAAGCTTTGATCATATTTATTTAGTATAAAAAGTTTTTTATTTTTATGCAGCTTCAAATTGGTTGTGATAGTCATATATCTGGAGCAAATATTACTTAAGCTTGTTAATTTTGGTCATTCTAAAAAAATCTATGCCTAATTTAACGTCACGGTGTAAGCAAAGTTCATATTTGTTTTCTTACTATCATTTCATCGTTTCTACCTGTTAAGGGTTTTCATTTTTCATTGTTTCCTCTAGAAAAAGTATTATATTAAAATAATCTTATCTCAATTAATTTTTATTAGGCAAACATATCTATACAATTTTCTTTTTTTGGACTAAAAGTTGTCTTTGTTATTGCAAATTGAGCCCAATTAAGGGAACAAGATAACTAATTTTCTGTACATTGATTTAGATAATATATGGAGATGAAGAGCATTCACTCATATGGAAATATATTGGCGAGTTACAAGGTATATTTCTAATTTTTGATAAATCTTTTTGATAGAGAAATATCTGTTTTTTAATATGCAAAGAACTTCTTCATTTTATAATTTAGGATTTTTCTGTCTCACTTTGTAATTTTTCTCACATCCCTTGTATTAGGATTAATTTCCATATATGAATTTCTTGTTTAACCTCAAAAAACTGTCTGGCCAAGTGTTAAATCTTTGGTTTCTGTCACGGAGGTGCGGGTTCGAACCCCTTAGAGACCAATAATTTTCTTTACCATAAGCTCAAATAAGAGCTCTAAATACAGAACCAAACCCTCACGTGTTTCTATAATAAATTAGTTTGTAAAATTATTTGTTAAAATAATCTATGCACACATAGAACATTTCAAAGGCTAAAGAAATCAAATGTTAACTTATTTTTTTTTAGATGTAAAAGAAAAGGCAGAGTATTTGTTTGAAGTAGATTTCAGGCAGTGTAAAGTAATATAATAATTTATTTCTTTGCTCAGATTATTTAAGCATTATCATTTTTTACCCTGCTAGGAGACATCAAGCTCAAAAAGTTATGTGTAATTATAATCATAAGCACAATTAGTTTTTATTTGTGGAAAATGATATCTTTTTGGCATTGCTTAAAATCTTACTCTTTGATTGTGGTGTTATGTTATTTAATCCTGCTTATTGTATTGAAAAATTTATTTATTTATATAATAAAATAAAAATTTTGCCTGGCCTAAACTTTACTAGAAAAGATATTTCTTCTGTTTTTTAATGTATATTTTTTGTGAATCAACATAACAGATAATACCATTTATTAAGGTTGCCATTTATTGGCTGTCATAGTTTTACTATTAAATTTAATAACAAAGACGATCAGTTTTTTATAGATTATAAAAATCAGAAATTTTGTTAATTTTTTATAATATTTTTTATAAATTAGGCCATTTTGTTTGGACATCAACTTGTTGTAACTTCAAAATATATTTTTAATGGCTTGTTTTTAGAGGAACCAAAATATTAATCCTTGCAAAAACTTAATATGCTAGTATAATTAACTTGTTATGTGCATAGTAAAATATATTAGAGCTTGAAATTTATAACTGCTCTTTCTATGTGTTCATTTTATTCCAGGATAAAGCTGATTTCAGTTTATTTTCAAGGACTTTAAACGTGGTAGTAAACAAGGTTTGTCTAATTTTTTTTATAATTTTCATGCAATTTGTGCCAGGAACCTTTTTGTTATGAATAAAGCTTCTCTTATTTTACAAGTTTTTTCTGTAAAATATCCAACAGCTAAGCCAAAAAATAAGTAAGAATTATGAAGAAGGATTTCAATTTCAAAATAATCAGAAATATGTTTTTTCTGTAAATGATGCTGAATGAGATATATTTGTGATAGAGATGAATCCGCAGCCATCAGTATCTCACGAGGATTATACTCGAAATGCAAAAACACATCCAAGGTTAAATAACCTTAATATTTTCTGGATTGACGTTAAGTAGTTTTGTGGGACTCAGAATTTAGGATATTTTGAGCAGATTCATGTTTTATTTCATTTTAATCATGACTCAAGAGCAAAAAAATTTAGCTGGATTTCGAAAAGCAAAATTATATTGCTAAATATATTTAGCGATAAATCATTTTTTGATAACACCATCATTCAAGCTATGGATATTTTAACTCGATTTAATTTGTGGGATGCAAAAAATTTTTCCATTTGATTTATTTATTTTGTGGGTAACAGAAATGATAATATAAAATAGCAATTAATTTATTTTTTAAAAATCTTTATACAGGAAAACCCAATTTAACTTAATAATTATAACTGTTATCCTATTGGGTCCTGCCATATAAAATTAAAAAAAAAAAAAAAATAAGATTAGTAAAATTGATTAAAATATACAAATAATATATTTCAAATATACTTACTTAATGATAAAAATACAAAGAAATAAACAAATGCAAAAACTGAGAAATTAATGGAGTTGTTAAAATTTTAGAATATACCAGACCAAGACTAGGCAAAAAACTAGTGCTATGTATTATGTCGGTTACGAATGTAATTCATTCAAAAGAAACTTCTGCAAAAATAATAATTCTGGTATAGCAATAAATAAATTAAACTATTAAATACCTAAGTTTTGAACTTATTCCAACTGTCAAAAATACAACCAAATTTTTAGAATTTTCTACAGAAATTCTTTTGAAATTTTGTGTAGAATCTTAAGACCCAGATAAGTTATTGTTTTGGGGGTTATTTTGACCTGAAGGTGTCATATTTAATTTTTTATGGTTTTGCTTTAATAATGCTGGAATTTTGGATTATGTTAAATACAATTTCTAAGATTTTGTGCATAAAGTGTTGAAAATATCCAGAGATGCGGAGATATCCAAATATGCCTTAAAATATATATTTTATGAGTTATGTTTCGAAACATGTATTTAATAAGAGGTATGATTTAAAGTATCTATTTTATGGGAGCTGCAACTCAAAATATCTGTTTTATGAGTGTAACAGTTCTAAATATTTTAAGATACTGATATTTGAATTATTACTTAAAAATGTTATTTCTGATATTTTATGAGTCTCAGCTATCTTAAAGAATACTTTTGGCAAAATAGACATGCCTGAGCATGACCTGATATATTATTGTTTTATATTGGTATTAACTTTTGAATCATGGTCTCTAGTAGTTTTTTATAATTTCGCGAGTCCATTATTCACTAGAGTTTTGCTGATATGCAATGTTTATATTTCATTGGTTTGAGACTATTTTTAAGTATTACTTACTTGATTTAAAAATTATTGTGTCCAAAAATGTTTGTGATGAATTTTATAATATTAATATTCTTTGTTTAATGTTTCTTTCATAGTGTTTGTTCTTATTGGAAGTGTCAGTGAATGATCATTTATATAAATCAAGAAACATAACAATGGAAGTAACGATCTTAAAAACAAACAAAGATTTTATGTGTACACTTTATTTAATGCATGATCCTCTTGATAGAATATGGCAGTCAGTTGAAAAGAGTATTTATCCTGTAGTATTCAATGATGAGTCACAGAGTAGAGTAAATATCCTCGTTAAAACAGAGCAACAAGGTGTTATCCGTTTGCCAAAGTTGATTCTTTCTCAAATACATAATATGAAAATTGAAACGGAGGACATGGTAACTTTTGATATGCTTTCATCATTTCTTTACGGGGAAGTTAGAGATAATTCAACAGCAAAGCTCGTGAATGTTAGTGAAGCGAATTCACCCGTTAGTTTTGTATAATATTTATAAATATATTTTTACATTCCTTAGAATTTTTATTGCTTTTTTCATGGTTTTTATATGAAATTTATCTGTTTAGTTATTTCCCTTGCATTGCAAGCTTATCAGTGTGAAGAATTTTGATTATGTGTAAGTAATCATAAGTGTAATTATTTATTGACAGTATCGCCCTCCCATCTAAGTTCTATTGTGAATTTTAACTCTAAAACTCTAAAAGTTGCTAAATTTGATAGTTAAAGAAACATATTTTATTTTAATTCCCAAGGCTTTGAAATAACTTTTTTAGACATGTTATGCAAATTTCAAAGTCAAACACAAAATCATAAAATAAAATAGATAAGTGCTGGTTGAATGGTCTCACTGTCTAGCTAAAAAGTGCATGTTGTGTAATTGGCGAAATAAATCTTTAATCTTCATAAATCTTATCTACGCTGTGCTATAGATCGAGTGCTCAGATATAATACTTCTTGTTTGCATAAGATTTTGATATACACAATGCTGTCATTATTAAATTAAAAAGTAAAGTATTCTGGGAGTTCTTTTACTTTTGAAGCCTAAGAAATAAAATCATAGGAATGAATTAAAGATTGAATAGATAAATTAAATAAGAACGTGAGAGGATTGTTATGCTTTCGTAATATCTAGCATTTTCCGTGACCTATCTCGTTTTTCTAGTGTCGTAATTATCCTTAATATACAAAAGTAAAATTTATAAATTATTATTTTATTATATATTATTATTATTATATCATTTGTTAAAGATAAATATATCAAGAAAAAAACCCAAAAGAACGTTTTGCCATTGAATCAAAGTCATTATGATGTTATAATTTGAACATGTAAATTTACATGAATGGTTTTGACTTTTTTTCACTTGTTAGGTTTTTTTTATAGAGCACAAGTTTGGTTAATTGTTCTATTATCATAATAGTTACTTACCGTTAATATAATTTTAATATACACTGCATGTATGCAATAACAAGGAAACTAGTGGTTTAAATAACGTAAGTATCTCTAGCACAATATTTTGTTAGTTTGAGAGTGGCATTTCTACATGAATACTTAACTTTTTTTTTATACGATTAAGTCTTTTTTTTTGTACTTTAGGAAATTTTATTTTTTCTCTCTGTTTCCATTGCACAGATGCCATTGTTCAGTAATTTTTTTACTGAAGCTCATAGATACACTATATACATTTTCAAAAGTTGGATAGATATTTCTTTGTAATTACGTATCGACTGTTTTTATTAGGATCTAATCACATTGAAAATCAGCTCTTATTTAATTTTATTGTTTACAAAATTGAGGATACAATTTTGGCATTTAGTAATTATCTTCCCAATATAAAAAATAAAATCTTACAGTTTAATAAATAAAATGTTGGAAAATGGTGAACAAGAGTAGGAAAATGGTAATATTGAAAGATATTGCCATGGTATATTTCTTATATATTCTTATCGTAATCTTCATCAGCATCGCATTAACTTGTTTGAGGTGATTCTATAGTGATTGTGATCTTGGGAATGCCTAAAAATCACAGCACTGTATGAAATTATTGTAATTTTGTTAAATCACTGCTTGTATTTGAAAGATTTTAATTAGAAGGTTATAGAGAAAATTTGTAAATTTTCTACATCATTGCTTATTTACAAAAGGAAAAAGGTTGGTTAGAAAAAATATAGGGACAATTGTAAAGGATTTAATAGATTGTAATTTTTAATTAACTGGAATAATTCTGTGTGAAGTCTGAATAATATGAATATTTCTATTTTATTGTACATAGTTTATTTTCTTGGCTTTTTTTTTAAAAATAATTATAAAATCTTTTGGTTGTTTTAACACTTTAGCTAACCAATCTAAAACCTGCTTATTATTCTGCTTAGTGTATTCCTTTAGCACTCTTCTGGTACAATGTCCAGTTCCTCTGTAACCAATTTTTTTACTCCAAATGTTATTTTATTAATATTTTAAAATGCTGTAGTGGGAGAAGTATTTTTTTATTGACATGTTGGGATCCTGTAAGGTTTCCAGGTTTAGTTCAGGATGAGAAAGATTATTTTTGGAAAATAGTCTAGTTTTATGGATTTACATCATCTAATTTTGTGGTCTTCAATTTATTTATTTATTTGATTTATTTAATTTATATCACTCACCAAAAAATCATCACCAGATTCTTGTGTTGTTTAAAATTCATGGGTAATTTGCATTTAAAGACTTAGGTTTTATTATTATCAACTGGCCATCAGAAATTTAATGGTCTTAGGTTGGATGAATTTTATGTTGTTTAAAAGTTATTCGTGTTAAGATATCCATGTGGGGTAGTTCTCTCAAATTCAAAATTTATTTGAGTTCTAAGAAATTACCTAAAAAATGGCTAGGTTTGCCGTTCAGAAAAAACCAATTTGCCTCACTATTGAACTAAATTTGTATTGATATTTCAATTCTAATAATTATTACAATTCTAGTAATTAATATTTAATTTATATAATTAATATTACAATTCCAATTTCAATTCTAAGTTAATTTAAGCATTTTTATTATTTAGTTAGGCTATTTCTTCTAGTTATATCTGATTTATGATTTCTGTTTATTAGCCCAACGAAATATGGCAAAAATAACAGTTTTTTTGCAGATCCAAACTTATAGACCTCCGATTTGCATGTTAAGTTCAAGCCATTCAATCCAGCTGTAACCATTTCCCACAAATTATAGTAGTAGCATCTTACTTGATTATTTGGAAAAGTTTTGCTTACTTCTGCTAATTTAAACCTGGAATAAGCTAAATTTTTGAAAAACATCTTATTACTTTCTGTTTTTGGGCAAAAAAGTTTAGAAATACCTCAACTTCATTAGATAGGGTTCAGGGTTATGGTAACCTGGCAACCTTTTTTTTTATATGAAAATATTCCGAATCTCTTTCTTTTGTAAAATATAAAAAACAATTTGTCCCTGTAGCGGTTCAAACTAGAATGATTTAGTTCAAAGCATTTCTTTTTTTTGTTTTGAGAATTCACCAGAACAAGCAAGATTATGCAAAGTTTTGTTTATAAATATATTAATTTGACACATTTATAGTGAAGTGTTTTGTTTCTTAGATTTTCCAATAGAATTAAAATTATGGATTCCAATGATGAGATGCCACCATTGTCTTCTTCAGATGATAAACCAACTGAAAACCAGGTAGAAATTCTACAATACTAATATGTTTCATATTACTTACTGGAAAATACATATAAACAAACTAAATTATTATTATATATTACTGAAGATTAATATATAATAGTGGATCGAAGGATATATGGTAATTTTGTCAAAATTTTATTAAAATCAGTTTTTTTAGTTTTTTTTTTGGCGATCTGCTGAAAATTCTTGTTCATTTTCTTTCTATTAATTACGATATTATTTTTCTTGTGTTTGAGATATTAAGCTTTAGAGCCGTAAGTCTTTGATTAGATATTCTGTTATCTGCTTTTCTTTATATTCAAGCTGATTTATTAAATTTTTCGTTTTGTTTAATAGAAAAAATCCTGTTTTTAGATTTTGTTTTATCTAGAAAAATATTTAAGAAATTATTTTCTATATTCCAGTTCTTGAATTAGGAAAAAAACTCTACAGCAAAAAATTTCCAAGGCATTTGTCATTTGCTTTAGCCAACATCAGCTGTTTTTGTTGAGCATTGGTCTTGATTCCTTGACTGATAAGCGAAGTTAATGAAATTTTAATAATTTTAGAATTCCATAATATAATAATTTTTTTTTTCCCCTAAAATAGGTAAGTAACGTTATTGATTTAACTTGTTAATGAATTTAGGGATGTATGTAATTACCTATCTAAAGTCTTTTTTTTTCAAATATTTATTTCTTATCAGATCTGCCTCTAAATCTTGGTTCTTACTGCACGCCACACTACTCCCAGCTGCAACTAACGTTTTGCAGCTTGTACAAAAAGTGATGTCACCAAAAAAATTTTGATACGTTACTGGTTTTATTTTTTCCAATGGTCAATCCTTGAATTTAAGTTTACTGCCAATTTATTGAAAATATTATTGAATTGTTTACAAAATACAAAATATTTGTAAGGTGATTTGTTTCACCATGATCAACATGTGGCTCAGAGGTAGGTCATAGGCTTTACATGCGCTAATCCTCCGGTATGAGCCCTGTCGTGTTGGTCATCTCTTAATAAGTTTGACTTTCAATGATCTCCTGCCATTATGGTAAATAAATAAATAGATACGATAGAGATAGAATAGATATAATTAAAATAAAGCAAAAATAAGAATATTTCACATATGAATATACTATGAATTTACGAGAATTTACAAGTAAGGATTTTTTCTTTTTTTTTAATTTTATTTTATTTACACCGTTATAAATTTTGAAAATTAATTCCGTGAGTTTATGTGACCGAGCTTTTAAAACTTATTTCTTCCATTATTTTAATGAAGCTGTTTTGAAGTTAATTTCTTATGATCTCATATATCATATCATCATGATCTTCTATGTGATATTTTTAAATTATAATAAGATGTATTACTGTTTTTTTATTTACTGGTTTGATGTTTCAATATTTAATGAGGAGCATAATTAAAATGATGTTGTTGTATTAATATTAAGATTTATTAATATTAATTAAATATTAAGATATTTTTTATATCGTTGAAAGATTAGAATAACATCAGCAAATGTAGAAAAAATTAGATGGTAAACAAGACTTTTTTGAGCTTTTAATTTTAGTATACTTAAATCGGTTCTTTTGAAAATAAAAACTTTTTGTCAAATGCTTTAAAGGTGCAATATTTTTATATATATATATATATATTTTCCATAGGATGATGATGATAACTTTGTAGAAAGTCATGATGACCAGATAATAAATACTACTACAATTAAGATTGAACCATCTTCACCAGTTAGAAAATCACGTAAGCCAATTTTATAATTATTTTGGCTGAGACATTTATGTGGTTAAAACATCAACTAATACTAAAAATTCAGCCTTTACATTCAAATGACGATTTTAATTGACGTAAGTTTAATGGTTTCCTTTTTGACTAAAGTAGCCAAATTTTGACTTTACGTATTGCCCTTTGTCCAGATTTATTCCACAATTTCTTGGGCCACATAGTTGGTAATGGATTTCAAGTGCTTCGCAAAGTTTTCTATTAAATCGGTTTTCCTCTAATTTTCAAATTAATTAAACACTTCCGGAACATATTGAAAAAACAACACCCAGCCATACAATACACAGTAGAAGTGGAAAATATGAAACAATCATTAAACTTTTTAGATGTCACTGTTTTTAATGAAAAAAATGGTAAGCAGGTTAAATTGCATAGAAAAGAAAACATTACTAACGTACAAATTAAATGTAATTCGAACCGAGATCCAAAAATACTTAATGGGTTGTTTGAAGGTTTCATTCAAAGAGCATTCACGATACGCAGCAACAGTTAAATAAATGAGCAAATTGACGCACTTATAAAAATATTTGTTGGAAAATGATATTAAGAATCAATATTTCATAAATTTGCAAAGAAAACTGGAAATGAAAGATTATCTTTCATTCATTCATTTAGTCAAAACAAGCTGAAAACTATTTCTCTACCATGGATCCCTTCATTATCAGCTAAACTAAGAAAAATATTTAGAAAAGCACGCTATAAAACCTATAAAATCTTTAAATCTAGTTCTAACCTCAAAACAATATTGACGTCGAAAAATAAAACAAAGCTTCCAAATAGCACTTACCCTGGTATATATTTAATCGAATGGCAATGTAATAACTTTATGTTTGCGAAGTAAAAATTATTATCAACAATCGCATGCAACAAAATATGAAATGTACCCTAAAAATAGAGAAAAACAGATTTAATCGAAAAGTTTGTGAAACGTTTGAAATCCAATACCAACAATGCTGCCCAAGAAATTTTGGCATGAATCTGGATGAAGGGCAATACGTAAAGTCAAAATTTTAGATGACATTATTTGGTTACTTAAGTCAAAAAAGAAACCATTAAATTAACGTCAATTAAAACCATCATTTTAATGTAAAAGCTGAAGAAGCTGGTGACCAAAAATGCAGCAAAAATTTCTAATAAAAAAGAAAATTTTTTTTGAGAGATTTTTTGTATTAATTGATGTTTATATATATATTTTATATATATTATATATA
>JAUZNK010090213.1:0-12551 GCA_035046665.1 Euphysa ruthae | reverse complement strand
ATATATAAATGTATATAAATATATATAAATATATAAATATATATACAAATAAATTTTTTTTTAAGTTTGTCAAACAATTTTACAAATATAATTTAAGGTTTAAAATCATGATATTTTAGCATGGTATCGAAAATTTTAGTGAAAACTGAAATTATTCAAAAAGTAATTTAAATCACCTTAAAAATAATATTTTAGAAAAATAGATCCTGAGAAACTATTAGACACACAATCATAGGCTGCTATCTGAAATATTGACATAAAATAACATTATATCAATATTTTCTTTACAACCACAAAATTTAAATCTAAAACTACTGTTTCTTTCAAATGTTCTGCAAATGTACATGGAAGTATATTTGAACAATAAGTCTTTAAAGTATGTTTTACTTCAGAAAAAAATAATCAAGACTTATAGGAATTTCACAATCATTTAAGGACCTCTAATATCATGGGAAAATATTTTCAAAACAAATTCTTTCATAAGAACTTAGGTGCTTAAAAATAAATGAACTTTAAAAGGTAGAGGACATTTATTTAAGGGGACACATAAAGAGGAGTAGGGATTTATTAAAGATTTTATCTTAAGTTAGTTCTCATGGCTTTAAAGCAGATACAAAGCAATCAAAGATTAATTAATGAAACATATGAAAGAAAGAGTGTTTTCATTTAATTTGCACAAATATGGGACACCACAGAAATATGGGACACCACACTAATTAAAAATTTTCCTAGATATGAACCGGATAAACTTAGTCCCATCTCTTTATTACCAAAAATAAGAAAAATTTATTACAAAATTGTGCTAAATTTGCCATATTTAATTTAGTTTAAAATCAAGCACAAAGTTTTTCGCTACGTTAGCATCATCAGGTGCGTAAAGATAATACTTACGTAACAATTCTATCGCTTTTTTAAAAAACTGAACATATACAATATTTTAATTATGTTCTTCTAGCGTACATGATAATATTAATACCACTGCCATAAAATATCTTTTTAACGTCTTTTAAAACCTCTATAAAATTGAGACCATCATTTTGTGATCCTAATCTTCCCATTGTAAGAGTCTTCACATTGTTCTCTTCTACATGTTTTCTAAGTGCATGTAAAGATTCTCTCATGGGCCTGTAAGCACCTCTATCCCACCAATTTTCACGTATTATCTAAAAATGATAATTGTGTAAATTACAGAAGAATTACACGAGAACTGTTATTTTGGAAGTAAAGCATGAGTTTAGTTTCTAAAAATTCCAACATATTTTAAATCTTTCAAAAAAACAAGTTCTAAGCGAGTTTTGATTTTGCACAACGACTAAACCATGACATGAACAATAAAACTATTAACTCATTTTAAAATATTAATGATTATTAATTATTTTTATTTGTTCATATATAAACTCATACAGGTTAAACAAATTTCTTAACAACAAGCTTTAGTGACTAATGGACTCTAGAAAATAAAGTGAAAACTACCAAAAACTATGGCTTTGAGCCTTATATCTTAAATCATAGAAATTGTATTCAAAATGTTTTCAGGTATTACCAAAATTAAAAAATAATAATGACAAACAAATTTCGATAAAATTTCAAAAACCCTTTTTTTAATCCTAAAATGTTAAAACTCAAAATATAATAATGAGAATTCTCTGATTTAAAGAAAATCATAACATGGTATCAGAAGTGGTAAAAAACAGACACAAATAAAAAAAAATCAAGAGACATGGAAAGCCTACTACCAAGACCAACTGAAATAGATTTTGACTCTTTGAACCTAGCTGCAACAAGAAGATTGAAGCAAACAATGAAGCCCTACATGTATTCACTGACGAGACCAAAGACAGAGGACAAAAATATTCCACATTCTTGATATTGATTGGTGACAGAGGACGTGACATTTACAACACATGGAACTGGGATAAGAAAACAGACAACCAAGGTGAAGAAACTGATGACATCACAATTGATTAGTTTCCAAAGATAGCAAGCGACAGATGAAACAATGGATGCATATATCACTCAACTACAGAATCTAGCCACGTTGTGTGAGTTTGAAGACATAAAAGAGGGACTAATTCTGTAGAAAATTGTGGATGGCATAAAATCAGAAAAGTAACGCGAAAATCTTATTAAAAAAAAGTGAAGATATCACTAAGAAGTCACTAAATCTCAGATGAAACTAAAAAATAAGCAAATTGATGGAGTATCAAACAGACGAAGAGGAAGATCAAGTGGTCAACAACCAAATAGAGGGTTGGGAGGATCAAGTGGTCAGCAACCACACAGAAGAGCGGGAGGATCAATTCGACAACAGCCAAGCAGAAAGGAACCATATGGACAACAACCAAGCAAAGGAAAATCAAATGGAGTAATAAGAATCATCCTGGGAAGAATTGCCACAAATGTGGTAGAATACATGAACCCATGAACTTGACAGACTCACACAAGAAGGAATTTAGGCAGATAAATCTTGATCTTGAGAAAATCAAAACAAATGCAATATGCCAATGACAGTAGACAAAAAAAGTGATTCAAAGACTTCTAGGGATGACAAACAATATTTCTAAGTTCCTGCCAAATCTTTCAGAAGTAATATCACCACTTAGACAATTCCTAAAGAAGAATGTTTGTTGGAATTGGACAGAAATTCAGAGAGATATTTTCAACAAGATGAAGCAGATGCTTATTTTGGAGAAGTGCTTAAAATACTACGATGTAAACAAAGAAGTCACAATTTAAGTGGATGCATGCAAAATAGGACTGTGAGCAAAATTGTTAAAAAAGGATCAACCAATAGCATATGCTTCAAGGGCAATGACAACAACATAGCTGAAGTATGCAATCATTGAAAAAGAATTAACGGCGGTACTGTTTGGCTGTGAAAGATTTCACCAATACGTATATGGGAAGAAAATAACAATACATAGTGATCACAAACCTATGAATAATATAATGAAGAAGTCGTTAGCAAAAATACCACCAAGGCTACAAAGAATGTTGCTGAGACTTGAAGAAATATGCCATTAATCTGATATACAAATCTGGAAAAAGTATGCCACTAGTAGACACCCTATCAAGACCACACACTGAAAACGCTGACAAGGATATTCCACAAAAAGATATGAAATCACAAATTCACATAACATACAGCAATAGTTCAGTCACAGAGAATAAATTCCAAGAAATAAAACGAGAGACTAACAGGAATAGCAAACTATACAATATGGATGGCCAAAAGACATCATAATACAAATGAAGATGTTAAGAAATATTGGTCATTCCGAGAAGAAATATCCCTGAATATTGGTATTCTGTAAAAAGAACAGAGAATCATAATTTCACTCTTTATGCAAAAACAAGTAAAGAAATGATTGTACCAAGCTCATCAAGGCATTGGGAAAACAAAATTATGAATAATAGTTACAGTATTCTGGTGGAACATCAACAGGGAAATCGAAGATATGGTATAAACATGTGAAACATGTCAGCATAACCAAAAAAAAAAACAGAGCAAAAAACCATTGATTCCAAACGAGATACTAGCTTATCAATTTTAAGTAGTGGATACAGATCTATTTCACTTGAAAGCAGATCAAAGCAGAAAAAATATCCCAAAACAAACTACAGCACACATAGAACCACAAACAAAGGATAAAAGTAAAAGATACATGAATCATTTAATGAACAGTGTGCATTATATCATATTTATAGGCAAATAGTAATTACACTAATTTCCCTTAGGAACTATTATATTGGCAGTAATTAACATAAATATTTAACTGTAATATTTAACGACAACATGATTATTTAATTCTCTAAGGAGTTTTGTAAATATATAAATCAATAATTTTTATCAAAGATAGTTTACACTCAAAGTATAATAATGAAAAAAAAAAGTAATCACAAATAAAAAAATATAATCACAAATAAAAAAAAGTAATCACAAATAAAAAAATGTAATCACAAATAAAAATGTAATCACAAATAAAAAAATGTAATTACAATTAAAAAAATTAATCACAAATAAAAAAATGTAATCACAAATAAAAATGTAATCACAAATAAAAAAATGTAATCACAATTAAAAAAATTAATCACAAATAAAAAAATGTAATCACAAATAAAAAAAAGTAATTACAAATAAAAAAATGTAATCACAAATAAAAAAAAGTAATCACAAATAAAAAAAGTAATCACAAATAAAAATTAATTATTAATAAAAATTAATCTTTAATAAAAAGTAATCATAAAAGAAAAGTAATAAATTTTTATTAAATTTTTGTTTTTTAATTTTTAAAAAAATGAACAGAATTTCAGCAAAATCGGAAAACAAATTCTTGGAAAACTTGGAAATCTTTATAAAACTTTGGCGTCCTTTACCTTCATGCAAAGTAACAAATAACAAACATATTTTGATAAAACTCTAGCCACTAATAGACAATCTATTTTATAAAAAATCTAAAAACCCATAGTATTGATTTTATAAATAAATTTATAATTGCTAAAACACATCAATTCAAGTATGAATACACAACAACGATTTTTGTCAATTTTGGCTCATAAATTCAGCCCATGTGACCCCAAACAAGAATTTTCAGCAGGTGGATGAAAACTTTCTCCTATGGTCATTTTAATAAAAGTTTATGAACAAATTTTGAGAAAATTTAAAAGTTGTTGACTTTAGGCCCAAAATGACCGTATTCGGGTTTAGTACCTAAAATAAGAAGTTTTATCAAAAATACAAAAAATAAATGCCAAACAGCATCAAAAAGAAAAATTTAGCTATATATGTTCACTATTTTGATTTATCATATATTGGACTTCATTTCAACTACTGGTTAATTGTTAGCTGAAAAACTTCAGAAGAGAATCATGAATCATTAATTTCTATAGTTATTTTGATAAGCAATTTGAAAGTTGAAAAATAAAAACTTACAAGGAAATATATAAAATGGTCTCCATTTTTTAAAGGTACTACACTTCCAAGAGGGTGTTCTAAAGAATAAAAGTATATTAGTAAGATAGAAAGTGAGAAATTGAAACCATACCTTATAGAATGTCATAATACTTGAAAAAAATATTGATGAAGCAATAACTTCTGAAAAATAATTACTAGAAAATTTCCACTCTATTATACATGTCATGAAAAACTATAGCATGTATCTCTGTCATAATAGTATAAACGTAATAGTCGTAACAGTATAAGCTCTACTAAATGTACTTCAACTTCCCCAATGATTTATTATCACCCACAAAACTGTTTTCTGATGATACATCTATTTTATCTACTGTGAATTGCATAGAAAAAACTTCTAGTGGACTTAACAGCAATCTCGCTGCTATTAAGAACTGGGCATATCAGCCTAAAATATCTTTTAATCCTAAAAAACAGGCCGCAGTTGTTTTCACAAAAAAGAATTAGTGTTTCGACCCCTCTCTATTTTAATGACTAAACTGTTTCAATTGTGCCTTACCAAAGACACAAAGGATTACTTCTTACTAAAATTTGATCACCATCTAAATGATGAGATTTCTAAAGTTAATAAACGAATAGGTCTTATCAAACAAATGTCACGAACATTGCTCAGAAAATCTCTGCTCACCTTTCATTTGTACATCCCCATTTAGATTATGCCGACTTAATATATTATCACAGCCTCATAATGAATCTTTCTGTAAAAATTGAATCCGTACAGAATATCCCTTGCCTTGCAATAACAGGAGTTATCAGGAGAACATTGAGGGACTAACTTTACCAGGAACTTGACTTAGAGAGCTTACTAGATAGATGTTTGTATCAAAGGTTAGTCTCGTTTTATATTTAATAAATTTTAATAAACCTACGCCTGTTCAGTTGCACAATGTTAGTCTTTGTAGGTTATTTAATATTTTTTCTTATCGAATTAATTATTTTGGAGATTCTTTTTTCCTTTCTTCCACAAAAGAATGGAACAAACTTGACCCAGTAATAAGGCAAATAAGTTCTGCATCGCTTTTAAAAAAATCCCTTCTCCATTTTATTCGCCCAAAATCAACTCCAGTTTTTAATACAATGGATCCTTGTGGTTTAATGCTTCTTACTTGTTTATGACTTGGGTTTAGTCATTTAAAAGAGCATAAGTATCGTCATAACTTTGCCGATATGCTTGTTCCTATCGGTAATTGTGGAATATTAGAATCCGAAACCACTGAACACTTCCTCTTACACTGTCCCTTGTATACTCATAGCAGAATACTCCTCCTTGACAACATTGTTGAATTAATTGGAAGTATACCAAATCTTTCTGATGCTAAATTAGTTCATATGTAACTTTATGGCAATGAAATATTTAACCTGGAGAAGAATTTATCTATTCTTAAAGCGACTATCTCTTTTCTTAGAGTACCGGAGAGATTTGATATACCGTTTTTATTGTAATTTGTTTCCTTTCCTGCTCAATATAATTTGTTCATTTATGTCTTTTTCACTGGTAGTTTGGTTTGTCTAGCACCAAAATATGCAGGTTGCAGTTTTTTTTTTTTTTTTTTTTGATTTTTATTGTAGATTTGTTATTTCATAGAAAAAGAAAAAAAAAAAAAAACTACAACATTTGAAAAAATTTATTCAGTAACGTTTATGAAATAGTAAAAGTATCTGGGAGCTACGGTTCAGGTGTATTGATTTCTAATCTTACATTAAAAAGAAAAAATTACAAGAACCTAAAAAAAAGATAAACACTCTTGTGAAATTTACTTGAAGAATGTGAAGTCTATTTACTGATAAGGATAATATTACAAAAAATGAAAGTATAAATATCATTAAGAACGAAAACAGTATCAACAGACTTTGAGCTTCAAGTTCTTCCTGATTAATGATATCACTAGCATGGATTGCCATTTCTCTACATATTCCTTTATTTAAATCAAAGTCTCCACTGACTGTCATCACCACCGAAGAATTGTGAGATTCATTGTAGATATGCCAACCTTTACCATGTTTCTCTGTAACTTGTACAGCTAACTAAAAAACAAAACTTCTTTTGGAAAATCTTTTTGAATAAGAAAAAGACTCACTTATATATAAACGCAGTTCTTTAAAAACTTTTTCAATTTCTGCAGATAAGGAATCAAATCTAAGGTTTGAGACAAGCAAGGATTTTAACTGAGTTTTTATAAAGAGAAAATCAGAAACGATTACCTTTTTTCCCATATAACAGCTGGTAAAAATATGTTCATAACTTCTTTCAAATCAAAAATCAACAAATTGGTTAAAGCTGGATGAGAAAGTTTGTGAAGGACATTGTTACCTGGTCGCATTTCAATGACAGAATATGTTTTTGATATGCTCAGCATAAATTTAGGAAAAATTCTTAGACAGAAATTAGATAAATTTAGATGAAAATGGTTTAAACACTTAATTCTGAGGAATATAAATTTGGCCAGAAAGAAGCTGTAGCCGCAAGGACCAAAATAAAGCCTTTGTTAAAATTTTATGAATAATTAATAGGATTTCACAAAATTCAGAAAAATTGTAATCTGGCTAAAAATGAGGAAGATGGCAGAGAGTGAGTATTTTTTTACAGACTCTTTTGTCTCTTGTTTTTGGCCCTAATTGTTCCCACAAATTCCAAAAATTTTCAATAATCCAATTGTTCTATTAAAACAGTACTGAGAAAAATTCAGAATTAAGTATAAGTAAAAGTAATTAGCTGTTAGAAATATAGGTTCTTACAGGGTCTTCGTCTTTATGGATCTTTACATCATCGATATTGTACTTAGTTGGATCGACATATTTTAATGCATAACATTGGCTGGGAAAAAGTTTTAAACCTAAAAAAATGGAAATAATACTTTCATATGAAGCAATGAAAGCGATGATTTTGATAAGTATCATGAAAAGTTGAAATTGTTTAAATAGATACTTTATTAGATCAAAAAATAAAAGAAATTCTGGTTATGAATGCATGCGACTCTAGGACTGTGCCCAAGAAAATTTTCAAAATGGCCAAAATGCAAAAAGGAATCATAATGTTTTCAAACAAAATTTCACCAAAATCAAAAAAAAATTTCAGCAAAATCAAATTTGACAAATTTCGAGACTTGAGCTTAAGGGACAAGAGCTTTTGACAGGTGGCCACGTGGAATATAAAAGACATCTTCTGTGCTCCTTTATCTTCACGCATGGAATAAAATATATCCTATATGCTCCGTTAACTTCCCATAAAATCCTTAATGAAGAATTTATTTAGATTGGAATTTATCAATTCAATATTTTCCTGTAACATTTCTTCCAGTCTGTCTACTAAAATAATAACGGCTGTTTTTTGATTTCATATGCAATCATGTTCTTCTTTTCAAACATTAAAGACAACAATCCCAGCTTTTCCAAGATTTCAAGTGAAGATGCTACTGTGCAAAGCTTTCGATAATCTTTTAGTTTCTGTCCAAACCCATTTATTTTTGCGTGCATCTCCATGCTATACCTATGAGGACTGCCTATGGCATTATCAAACGTAGTTATTAGGGCTGGCCAGTTGCGAAGTAGCCGAATAAACCCACGTTTTCTATGAATGATAAATCTAGTAGCTGAGAGCTTTGGCAGGGTGTAATGAGTTACATTTAATGCCTCAGCTGCTTTCTTTACTTCCGCTTTGAGTTTTCCTGAATTTCTGAATAAGTACTATAACGATGTATATAATTGCTCACAATCTTGAAACTTTTCTATATTTTTGAAGACATATTTAATTGCCAATTCTAACCTGTGATTGACACAATACAATTTAACTAACCAAGGCCCTGATTTTTCATTTGAGTTAACACACCATTATATAATCCAAAGTTAACAGCACCACCAGCCGTAACTGCAACAAGTTTTCTTCATAGTCAATTTCACTGAGGGGTACAGTACCATGTTCTGTGAAGATTCCATTGATGACTTGCTAAATTGTGTTTGCCCCTGTTCCTCCCAGATTATTCATATGCAGAAGTGAAAAAACGAGATAGATCGGAGACCCAGATCTGACAACGCGTACAAGAACCAATTCCTTCCCATTGTTAGTTTTCCTGGCTTGGGAGCAGTCAGATAAAACCGTGAAAAAGTTTTGTTCCTTTATGTTATTTTTATCTTTTCATGGACAGCATTCGCAATATAGCCAACAACTTCACGGCCTAAATTAGAAAGCAATTTTCAGTAAATTTGATTTTCCAAACCTTTAATCAGTTTAGTTACACCTCTAAATTAAACACTTTTAGTGTTTGACAGTAAAAATATTACAATAATAAAAATGACAATAAAAATATTAATAATGACAATAAAAATGAAAGTAAAAAAAAAATAGTGACAGTAAAAATAATGATGAAAATAATTGTACTGATCACAGTAAAAATAACAATAATAATAATAACAATGACAGTAAAATAATAATAGAATAATAATAGAATAATTACTAATAATAATAATAATAATAATAAGATATCATTATAGCATAAATAATGATAAAATATTGATAGTAATCAGTGTGGGACAAAATGAAAATTATGCTTTTATGTTGGCGTAATTAATATTTTTTGTAATTACATAGTCAAATTTATCAGTAACTGATACATATTTCACTCTTATGAAAACGAGCTTCCTTATAATAACTTATCACACATGTGTTCAGTGGTGTATCCTTGTCAATAATACTGGTCGCCATGGAGAGGGGCGACAAAGAGCTTTGTTTTGTCCATATCAGGTCGCCCGCCAAAAAATGTGGTCGCTGAGAATAGTTTGAACAAAGTTATAAATTTTAGCACAAATTAACATTTGACACATGATGTAAAGTTGGTTTTCTTGACCAAAATCACAAAAATGATGACAATCCCAAATGAGTATAGACTTCTTACTTTCATCCCTTAGATGTAGCAGAGAATTATATATATATATTTTTTTAAATTTTAAGTTCTAAGTCTATTAACCAAAAGTTAAACCTAAACTTGAGTGTATCAAGAGCGGTGTATCGATATTTTGAATTTTTTGTGGCATTTTTTTTAGTTATTAAGGTGTCCTAATGATATATAAGTCTCATAATATTTTTTCCATGATTGTATGTTGTTATAAGGATATAATTACATTTATTTATTTTTACTAAAGAAAAATAAATGTTTTGATTTTTCGTCAATTTATAAGTTATTCTTAGTCATTCTTTAAGTATAATAAACATTTTTATTATGAAAATACTTTAAATTTTTATTAAAATTAAATTAATAAATTTTTACCTGCTTTGTTGTTATCTTATCCTTCTATCAGACACATCCCATTTTCTTTCTGACATCAAACTAAAATTTTAAAGTGTTTGTGAGGCATACTAAGAACAGTGGCCATGGTGTACGCAATGTGAAATTGTCTGCAATATCCATCAAGAGCCTTTTCATTGTTGGATATTGACTGACGAATATCCTGCTGCATGGGACCTGGATTGTTATTCTGGCTATGGTCGCTCCCACCACTTTCTTGGTTTTCATAAAACGTCGACAGTTTATGTGCCTGTCCTTCTAGATGATGATCCACCTGAATAAAATATTAACCTCTATGTGGAACCCTTGTTTTTTCTTATCATTGAGACAGTGTCACTGGGTAACTTGTTATAAATCTATAATCAACATAATAATATATGGATAATAGTAATAATGATATTAAAAAAACAATAGGTAATCATCAGACTACTAATATAATAGTTATAGTAGTAAGAATAATAAAATGACAATGTAATACAAATAACAATGATAATCAAAATAATAACAATCATAATGGTAGTGATGATAATGACCATAATGCTTTGCTAATAAAATAACTATAACTATTCTCTAATCCAAAAAGTAGATTTTTTGTTTAGTGACAACACTGGTACCCTGGGTAAATGCATTAAGTGATAGCTTTGCCACCCCTGAGGTAGAAGGATCTTCTCCTTGTACTTAGCGCAACGTTTACACCATATCTTGACCACAAAACAATTTTCTTCTCGGTAGCCAATAAAATTTTCTTTCTTTCACGATAGAAATGTCGCTAAACATTTGGTAATTCCTTTTGATTTTTTTTCAGAGGTTCTGCCGACATATTTAGTCTTGCTTCTTCTTTTAATCTGAGTTGTTATTTATTTAAAATTTCGATAGACTGCTCTCACTAAAAGATTATTGAATTCTACTCTGTAGTGTGTTAACTACTGTTATTTCATTACGCTAGCTTCTTGTTAATTTATACGTATTTATACCATAAAACCATAATTTCATGTGATTGAAACTTTTATATTTAACAAGGGAGCAGGTTTAAGCAAACATGATTAGTATGTGCTGCAAATGGTGTTGAGATATTTTTCTATTAAATAAGGCAACATTTACTTGATTCTTCTTTTATAGCCAAGCTTAGTAAAACTATCAATGAAGTGATTATTTATTCTTATATTTAAAAAAATAAAATGACTTGTAAAAAATAACTTGTGATAGCTAATGCAAGTATAATGAAATGTTTATATAAAAACATTATTTTATCTGAGTTACTACATTATGCCGTTGTTTAATATTGTTTTTTTTTTAACTGCTCTTCATTTTTTCTTGTTTCAATCTATTTATCATTTATCAGCTGTTGGTTGTGTAACGTTTATTTACTAATTATTATATTGAGTATAAAATCTTCTAAATATATTTTCATACACCTGTTCGAAATTTATGCGGGGTAAAGCAAAAAGATGATAATAAAGCTACCCACCACCCCTCTCTGATAAAAGTTCAAACATATGACAAATGTATTGTGGTCTGATGAGGATAAACAAGTTGTATTGGTAAGTTGTCTATTAAAGTAATATTAAAACTAGACAACTAATATAATCCATGCTCAACTTATACTCTTTTATCATAACTTTTTGTTTTGAATATTAAATCCCTCCCCCAGAAAGGAATATAGAATGTTGTCTAGACATGCGCCAGTTCGGCGCAAAGAAGCATACAAAACAACAATACAATCACTTCCAACTAGTATTTTAAAAGCAAGAGGAAGAAGGTGGATGGCGTGCGATCATCTCACTTCAACTTTTAGTAATGGCACGCGACACACCACATGCTATAATTAACAGTGGCGTGTGCTCAGGCATGCGCATGCAATTGCACTCCATTCCCATCCAAACATGAATGATATTCTCAAACATTAAACAAATCGGACCCAGAGAACAAGAACTTTCAGCAGGTGTAATAATATTTCCTTATATAATACAAATCAAAATTGAAGTGTAACTTTTTGAAAAAAAGCACTGATATTTGCTGTTTTTATGTCGTAAATTGGGTCCAGGCCCTAAAAAAGAATGTTCAGCATGTGGCCATAAGAGTAAAAAATTCCCTCTATGATCCTTTACCTTCATACAAAATTCAAAAAAAATTTAATGAACGGATTTGAGAAAATTCTAAAAAAGTTGTTTTTTTTACATTATCGCCTTATAACTTTATTAAGAATTTTCGAGAAAAATCAATGTGAAAGGTTTTGACACAAATGACGAGACAAATGGAATTCATAAGACTCTGTTGGCTTTGCTGGGTATCCAATATAT
>JAUZNK010090202.1:0-12552 GCA_035046665.1 Euphysa ruthae | reverse complement strand
CACATGTATATATATTTATTTTTTGGATGTTAAAAAATAGCATCTTTACACAAAAAAAGAAGAAATGGCTTGTAAAATTCAATTACCCAAAATGTTAATTCTACATGAAAACCATTTCTAAATAAGTATAAATTGCTAAAGTTTGTATTAATAGCATTGAATAATGTACAAATAACAGGGCTAAATATCATTAATAAAAAATATATATATAATAACTATAAAATTTCGACAATGACTTTTTAATATCATACCATAAAACGGATAAGATGTGCATCGTTTTTGTCTCCTTCAATGAATTCCTTCATTTCTGTAAGGAAATCTAAAATAAATGCTTTAAAAAAAAACATTGCCTGCTGAAATCATCATTTGATTTGTATTTTTGCATTTTATTTTCAAATTGATTTGGAAGTTTTGAGATTCTGTCACACCACAATAGTACCAAATTGAATAAACTAAAAGTGTGTACAAGATGACTTTGAAATCTTGACTTAATAGCATTGACTACATGAAAACTGTTAGGCAAACTCAAAATAAAATACAAAAATAAAACCTTAAGAAAATCATAAAATGAATTCTAGATAATAGCAAACCTCTGGATAACACAATAATAACATACCGTTTATGCTATTCAAAATAATATTTGTCTGGAATCGTCTATAAATATCACCACACTGATTTCGTATATCCTAACAAAAAACAAGTTTAAAATATCAGGTTAATAAAAACCCTATTTCAATCTAAAATGAACAGTTTGACCAATAAATCTTTTAAATAAATTGAAAAAAAAAGAAAAAAAAAAAAAAGTCTTTTATTAATATTAAATATTAATATTAAATATTAATATTAAATATTAATATTAAATATTAATATTAAATATTAATATTAAATATTAAATATTAATATTAATAGGGCGCATAATTTTCCCTTAACGCAGCTGCGTTAAGCTTAACTACCCTTAGTCTGTACCAGCCTTAACGGTTAATGGGCGATGAAAGTTTGAAACAAAAGCTCTTGCAGAGCATATATTTTTCAAATGTTACTATGTCATAACTTTTTATTAACAAGCTATACAAGAAGTAATACATATACGCACAGTCATTGTAATTAATTTAGTATATCACAAAAATAATCCACTGGCATAATGAATACTATAATCTTAATGTTATTGAGTAGAAATCTACTTTCTGGTTCGCGTATGCAATAAGTTATGGCTATTATCTAGTCTAATCATGGCTAGGTTATCAAAATTTACTGTTTTTTATAAAGTTAAAAGGAAAACTCTAGACGTACACGCACACAAGATTTTTTTGTTACAATTAAGTACATAGCTTCTGAAATAACAATGTATCATTATAAAAAAACATTTCGATAATTATAGTCGAATTTTTGTTTTAGATATAAACTGACTCAAAATATGCTTTTATTTCATACTAGAACCTTATTATATGTAATCTTGTAACATAACTCAACATATATAGCTATGTACACCATGTTGAAAACATTAAACTAAATCTTATATCGTAAGTTCAAAACCACAATAGGATATTGCGTCTTTGACAACAACCCGCTTTTTTTCCCAAAACACACCAAGATGATTGGCATGCCTGGCATATATATTTTCCTTGTATATAGGAAAAGTGCCTTAATCTAGACCGGTTCCTTCTTTTTTACTCTTACCAATAAGTATGACTACGAGCACTCAAAAAACTAATTTTATCATCCTACATATTTACAAATTATCTTTAAATCTAATGTGGGTGGGGACGGGGGGTGGTTGGGGTGGTTTGTCTGGTGGGTTTTGTCTCAGGGTATTTGTCAGGCAGCCGTCGTTCTGGTCAATTAAACGCTGAGCTGGTGGGCGATACCGCCTGCCATGATAGTATTGAAAATAACTCAATATTCTAAATTTCTTTTATAAAATAAATTTACACGACTTAATTTAAAATTTTCGATAAATCTAAAAATCTGTAAATTCTTAAAGCAATTGAGGTTTAAGCGCATTAATATTTCAGTACAATCTTTTTCAGCATGATTAACTTTATTTTATACACGTCGCCACGCAACAAAATTTAAACCCTCCAGTTTATTTGAAGCAGATAAACACATATACACAAAGACAAAAATTTCTCATAATAACGGAGGAAAGTTTTTAGAAGAAAATCTGTTTCTCCTAAGTTTACATCCATTTTTCACTACATCACTTTTTTTAAAAGCCATCTTTGTTTTGTCATAGAGGTATGGAAAGTTGTGCACTTCAACTGCTATAAGTTCATCTTCTTTTAAAGTAACAACTCCATTTTAAAATTATTAAAAAATAGCTTGCTTAAACTTTCTTTCCTGTTTTTACTTTTCTTTCAAACACAAACACTTATAAGAAAAAAACTTTTTAACTTAATAATGGAGCAAAATAATTCAATTTGTTTGAAATTTCTAATTTTATTTCTAATTCAAAAGATTTTTCTTTTTTTTATTTTGCTGTATTGACATCAAAATCATTTTAAAACATTCCTTAAAATGATTCATATGGCAAAAATGATACCCTCTAAAAAAAATTTAGAAAAAAAAACCAGTTATGGAGTTTGCCCATACGGCAGCTCATATGCTTTTTTTCTCTGAAGCTCACAAACAGCGACATTATAAATTAATAAAACATATCTAGATTTCTAATTTATATGTAAATTGATGTCAATTTAGATGAGATAATATACTTGGGCTCAATGTCTTTAAAATACAATTTTTTTTTTCTTTTTTTTTGTTAATAAATGACATTCCCTTGAATATAATGATTAGATTATAAAAAGATATGAAACTCAGCTTGTTAAAAATTATAGAAAAAATTCTAGCTGCGTATAATTGCTAAAAAAATTGCTATAGTTTGTTAACAGAAACGATTTTTATTTGTAAGAATTTATGTTGAAATATGATAGATTATAGTATTGTTGAAATATAGGCTATAAAAAAAATGAAGCTCAGCTTATCAAAATTTCTAGTAAATTATCAACCAGTCATTACACAATGTTGTTTTCCATTGCAACACTGATAATATCTGAACCAGGTTAACTTGACAACATGTGTAATGAAAATCAGGGTGCATCTTTTTTTCCTCTCTGAAGGTCCCAGGGCATTTAATTTAATATTATATCTCTTACCTCTTACCAGCGTATAATTTAATGTACAGTAACCTACTTAATTATTATATCTCTTATCTCTTACCACAGTGTAATTTAATGTATAGTAAATATTCAAAAAATTAAAATTGCTTTGAAATTTGGTAACTGCACTAAGATTATTTGATAGTTTTTCAAAAACAAATATTTGTGGTGTTTCATACCGTAGATCTACCATAATTTACCAAAAATTTAGTTAATTGGATATAAATTTTTAGCTCATTGTTATTTTTGTCTCAAATCTTAGTTTTTAAAACAGATAATTAAGACTCACGTAAGCGATCATTAAAAAAAAACCATCTCATATGACCAAAGGTTTACAAAAAAACTTAACCTGCCTTTTTACCACTTTTTGACCTTCGAACGAACCACCTAATTGATTTTTTTTTAAATATTATTTTTATAGTTAAATTCTATCGTATTATCACATTAAAAACTAATAAACTCAAAAGTAAAGAATTTTCTTGTATTTACCATATTACCCCTTTAAATACTGAGATTTAAAGACTGATTTTTAAAGACAATGGAATTATTATAACAGAAAAATAATACAGTGGTTGCAGCTTCTGATGTCACAGGCTATGCTACTGCTGGTTAAATTAGATAGAGATAATGAAGTGAATTTAGCAAGGGATAAAATTTTAGTAACCTGCGTATATCCAAAGTGAATTAAGAAATTTTAATATTTTTAATTATACTTTACGGCCTTAAAAAATATTTTAAAAGGCTTTATTTTCCTATTTACAAAACAGTTTTTATAATCCCTAAGTAGTTTATAGTCCCTAAGTAACCTCGACATTTGTTTTTACATCTTTATATCACCAACTGATATTTAAAGTTATGATAAGAGTTGGCTGAAGATGGTTGCCTTATATCTTGAAAAATTTGAAATATCAAAGTAATGAATGGATGAAGTAATGAATGGTTTCCAAGGAAATTTCAACAGTTTTTAAAATGACAATATAGTTTGGGCGAAATTTTA
Organism: Euphysa ruthae; assembly: GCA_035046665.1. NCBI lineage: Eukaryota > Metazoa > Cnidaria > Hydrozoa > Anthoathecata > Corymorphidae > Euphysa > Euphysa ruthae. The sequence continues at coordinate 8,403 of JAUZNK010090202.1, read as the reverse complement.
TGATTAACAAGATTTTTTCATTCAATTAAAATCTTTAGCAAAAACAGATCAGCGTCAAAATTTATATGAGAGAAGCATCTAAACATTCTAAACATTTCAGTGGAAAAAAAAAAAAAAAAAACATACTTTCCCTTGACACAACATAGGTTTTTGATCTTATTTCAAATGTATGACAACTTGAAAAGTGCAAACTTTTGAGATTTTTCATAAGCAGAAACTTACTTCAGAAAAACATGTTTTTCATTTGACCACAGATCGACATTGACATAAAGAAAAAAACTGTTTAAATATATTCAACATGTCTCTGATCTTAGACAAATCTTTATAACACACCTCTCCACCAATAGAATTAACTTTTTATGAAAAGGTTTATTACAGTTTTACCAAAAATAAGCAAAATATGGAAGCTTTACTGTAAATCAATGATTTTTAGCTGGCTGACATATTACTGATGCCACAATGACACCATTTCAAATTTTAAGCCCTTTGAAATTTTAAGAAAAGACAGTGAAATGAAGACTGGTCTAGATACGAGTTACGAAACACAGTATAAAATACAGCAAATTCCAGCTCCTCCACTTTAGAACTGGTAGGATTAAGAAAACTATATTTTTTTATGAGTATTACATCCCAAATAAATCAAACAATAAGCTTTTTTGATAATAACTTTCAAGGAGATATTTATTACAAGACCTGAGCGTTACATTTCACACTGAAAAAATATAATTAAATTTGTTATTATCAATATAAACAAAATATTAAGGTAGTTTTTTGGAGTGATTGCCCTGACCAAAAATTTTAAATTACTAAAACACCCTAATAAATACAAATATTCTCTTATGCTACATAAATCCCTAAGAATTGTAAGTCTCAAAACCTCATCCCATCTGTAACTAATTTAAAATTTTTAAACAATGTGGAGTGAACATTTTAATATATTATATTGAAAAAATACATTATAAGAAGAGTAATCATATTTCAAAAAATAAAATAGATGTTATATTTGATACTAATATTTCAAGCTTGTATCCAAAAGTTAGCATTTCTGATAAAAATCTTTAGATTAAGGTTGAAATAATAATATGAATTATTTTATTTTCTCAAATATGAGAAAGCTTCTGAAAAAATTGCTTATCATTAAAATTATATTTTCAGTAAAATTTTAAAATACACTGAAGTCAAAATGCATTCAAAAAACTACATTGATTTATAAGTTCACAATAAAATTACTTACAATATTTTGATGACTTTGTAGCTGTTGAATTATTCCATGTGGGGTTAAACTATAAATAAATTAGACACACAAAGATAGCATTAAACTTGCATTTATTAATTTTATCTGACTATTGTCATCTGAAAAATTGTTGTCATTACTAAGAATTTATTAAAAAGATATGACCCACCAAAATAAATTTTTGCATAGAAAACCACATGAATTATTAAAGAACCATTTTAAGAAAAGTTTAAAAGTTGAAAACTTTTAGTCCAGTCTTTTTTTTTTTTTTTTTTTTTGTAGAAATCTAACATGCTTTCCACGCACTTTCCTTGTTTGAAGATACAAAGTAACACACAATTCTTTTTATTAACTAACAAGTTCTTCATTATTAAAATTTAAATAAAATTCTGGTATACTCCCATCACCTTTCAAATATTGTAACCTCTCCAAACAAAATGAACAAAAAAAAGAAAATCATAAATTATGTTTAAGAAATTTAAAAAAAATCTTTTGAAAGTATGATTTCTAGATAAAAAACTTTCTTGAAAAATCAAAAAACATTTAACAGGCTTTTATCATTAAAAAACCATCATAACAAATTTCAAAAGGATTGATGGAGCAATTTTTGAAAGATGTTTGTGAAAAATAGTTTCACAAACAAAAGATTCACCAGCAAAACACCAGAAAAAAAAATTAATTATAAATGATAACAGAGTGAATGACATTGAAATCATCACTAATTTCAATGAGCAAAAATAAAGTGTCACTTAAAATTTATTTTACAAAAAATCTAGTACTCTCCAACAAAATGATAAGTTATTTAGTATATCAAGCTCAGCCTTTAACTTTGATATGTAAAAAACAGAGTTTGAAGCAAAAAATGTTGTTTTTAGGCCCGAAAATGAACATGATTAGTGTTGCTATCATAAGTGCAATCACAATCACAAATACGGACCTTCTGAAAACAATAACAAATATATATGGCCCTCAATAATACGAGGCGCTCTATGACAACAATCTAACAAAAGTTGCTTATAATGTAATCAAAGTAGGGATGTTTTCAAATAGTCAAGTCATTTTCATTTTCAAGCAGCTAATATAATAATTGAGTGGTAATCGTGTTCAAGGAAGAATCTTTTAACTACTGGACATAATGAGTGCTTCAGAAGCATTCGCATGAACTACTTAGATTTTTTTATAGCCTTTATTATAGTATAAAGACCATAGTTTTTTAGGCGCAGAACAAAAATAAGGCTCTTAGTAGGCACTTGCACTCTCATAGATATTTAATATTCAGGACTTTTATCATGTATTCTGTGGTGTTTATGCACAGTTTTTCCAAAAAGTTTCTATACTAGCCTTATTTACTAACTTTTGGAGGTTATTGATTGTCCTATGTATTTGTATCTCCATGTGTATTGTTACCTCCTGTCTCCCCATTGTTATGATTGCTATCGGCTAGCACTTTGGTTTATATGTATATTATGCATTGAAATCTTCTGGTTGATTTATATGATGATAAATATATAGTATTTACATCTAGCCATTATCATTCTGTTCATAGTAAGTAAGTCATTACCCATATTTTGATAGCCATAAATGTATGTGTTTATATAATCTTTCATGTATGCATGTATACGCCTGTATGTTAATACTGTGTATTTACACGCCATTGGTGTTTGTATGTAAGTATGGACTTATGTGGGCGTGTTCATGCATGTATGGACCCATTTTCTAATACATGTACATTTAGAAAACTTGTCACTCCATATGTTTTATAACCATAAATTACTCGGAAATTATGTATTCGAATATATTTGGATTATCTCAGGTATATAGGTATATATATAGATAACTAGAATTTGTAATTTAAACTTTAATCTAATATATTATTAAATTTATTATGAAGATACATGTAAACTAAATGCAATATTCTAATCAAACAAATTACTGTGGATTCTTTGCATCAGAACACTCGCACTGCATTATAGTGAAAGAACTTATCACGCGCACATAAATCCAAAGACGATGAGTCAAAGTGAGTCAATCAGGATAAATTTTCAAAATGGCCAAAATGCAAAACTTATAAATAATATTTCCAAACACCAAACAAAATTACAGGGAGATTTCTTGGAAAATAACGAAAAATTCGCCTTTTCTTTTTTTTTTTGCCAAATCTGACATTTTTAAGGCCAGAGATATCGGAAGAATAAGAATTTTTGGCAGCTGATATGGATTAAAATATATACACAATGGTCCTTTAACTTCACACAATTAAAACAAAAAGTTAATGAAAATATATAAAATCTCAAAAATGTTGATTTTAGGCCTAAAATAACTGTTTCGGGTCCTGGGAACTGGGCCGATAATGTTTTCAAAATTACCAAAATTCTAAATCCATTAGGAATAATATTTCCTAATATAATGGAAAATTTCAGCATAATCAAAGTGTAAATTTTGCCAGACTTATATTCTTGTTTTCAGAACAAAAATTGGGCTCAGACCCCATACATGAATTTCTGGCAGGATTTCATGAGGATCAAGAGATTCCCCCTATGGTCTTTGAAATTGATGCAAAATTTAAAATAATTTTAATGGCTGGATTTCAATAAAATTTCAAAAATGCTGTTAAAAGACCCAAAAATTTCATAATAAATAATAATAAATAACAATAAATTTCATAATACTGCTTAAATTGTAATAGAAACAAATAATTATTAGAAAGTTATATCAGTTCTTCACAAAAAAAGATAAATGAAAAGAACATAAGTACTGACTTATTTACTTGAAGCTGAGACCAATAATTATCAGGCAGTTCTAATAACTCCTTGCTCGAGCAAAGTTGATTACGAATCTCCTAAAAAGTAAAAACAAATTAATAATAAATTAAAGTAAAGTAAAGAGTATTCAACCAAACCTTCTTAGCATCTAGGCAATTTTTTTTATCTAGATAGGGTATGTAAATTTTAAACTTATGCAAATTTAAGAAAAATCACATGATAATCTGGTTTAATCTATCTTTTTGCAAAAATGTCTCCACAAAGGTTGATAGGATCTTCCTAAACCTGAGAGATAGACAATTCTCTAATCATCATAAACTTTGTAAAATATTCAACAGAAAATCAATACAAGTGAATTAGCTGCATGCCAAAAATGAAATTCATAACTAGTGTATGTATTGTATTTGTATATGTATGGTATGTGTGACACACAAGCACAGACACACATAACAGACATACGCACAGACACACATAACAGACACACGCAAAGACACACATACAAACTCAAGCTCAGACACTCACAGACACACACACAGACATATACACAGACACACACAGACACACACACAGACATACAAAAAAACACACACAGATATACACACAGACACACACACAGACACACACACAAAAACACAAAAACACACACATATAGCTTGGGGACACCTTCTATCTGTTTTGCTTGAGTTTGGGTGCATAAAAATTTTAAATCATTGATTTACCTTAATATTGTGGCAAATTCTATTATAATTAGCTTCAGATAGAAAGTTTAATAACCTGAAAATGTTACTTTTTGAGTAAACCCAAAAATATCTAGGCTTCCAAACTGATTTACAGGTGTCAAAATATACCTGGATATGACTCTGTATAAATATAACAACTATAAAATTACAACATAATGTTTCAGACTAAAGCAACTGTTCTAATAATTAATGATTTAAGATGCTTTACAGTTTTTTATATGTGCATGTTTTTCACTTAAAATTTTTTTTTTCATTTTATCATGGTATAAAATTAGGAATGTGCAAATATCGATGAATAAAACTATAAAACTTTTTATTATTTTAGAAATATTTATCGATTTAATAAATGACGAGTACATTGTAAAAAAGAATTGCCATTTCTTCAAAAAAAATTACTAATTTTCATATTACCACTATTTAAATAATATATAAATTGTAATAACACATCTTTCAATGTTACTGAAAATTTTAAGTGAGTCTGTCTAAACCCTGTAAACTCATTTTCTTAAAACTTGCATCACATCTGAAATTTTCGTGTCGTAGATTTAAATTTGTTGACGAGGAATTTCTTTTTCTCAATAGACTTTTTCAAATCAACAGCTGTCTTTCTTCAGCAACTCGTTTTTGACTGTTGCTTCAAGATAGTTTTTCCATGCTTGCGATGTTGTAGGCATAAAATGAATTTCCTACCAAAACGAATTTCATAATTAGTCAACTGAAGAATGATTTTGACTTTGGTCAGCCCACCAACTTTACTAACTGCTTCTTAAAAGATTCTTTGTTGAAGCAATTGTCTCATCTAACATGTTTGGTCACAGAATGTCTGCAATGATTGAAAATATTATTTTCAATCATTGTTTCACGAGTGGAGACTTTTAAAGTCTCCACTCATCAAACAATATGACCATCCATACAAGGTTTTGAAGATCTAGAGAACATCCGCATTCTAAAATTTCTAAAATTTCGCATAAAGTTTCTATTCCATTATTGGTAATTTTAAAATATCTTGGCTTGTTCGGGAAGTCAAATTTGTTATCATAGCATTATATTGTTTTTCAGCAAATCCTTTTTATAAAAATATTATAATTGACTATAACCTTTTACAACAATTACCTATAAATTACTATCTTGAAATGGCTTGTAATGTTGACTTTAGTTCAGAAAGTGAATACGAGATCTTAGACAGTGAATCAGAATATAAAAATGGACTGCCTGATTTAGGACCTGATTCTGACGAAATTTTTCAGGATATAGAAAAAAATAGCTTTTTACCTCACAATAATAAATTTCATAAAAAAACTTTTAATTTAAGAAATTTTTAAATCTAAGGTCCAACTACAGAAAATTAATGAATATAAAACTGCCAATCTAGGTTTGCCTTCTGCTTTATTATTTATAATTTACTTTACAGATGGGGTCTTTTAGGTTTAAATAATTTTTACATGAAACGAAATCCAGTTGATGCTAATTTACCTTCAAAAGAGTTACGAGAAATGGTTGAATCTGGTGGTCTTGAAATCATTATGAAAATGTAACTAAATTTTAACTGCTCACAATACATGTACACCAGAAGAAGGTTGGGTAAGACTTGTTGGTTCAAGCATAAAAAATGTTTAATGAAAATAATTTTGATGATATGAATGATGATTATATAGATTATTAAAAAATTGTTACAAAATATAATTGATAATAAATGTTATAGCAGCGTTGATTTAATTATTAGTTTGTAAATAGAATAATTTTGAATTGAGGAAGTAAAATCTATGAATGGCGAAATTCAGAAAAAAAATAGTTCTAAGGAGAAATGATTCTCAGTAACTAGACATAAAAAGCAACAACCTCAATCATAGATAGGTAAGTTTGATATAAAACTAATAAATGATTATGATTCGTGTGTATTTAACATAAATAAAGCTGAAAAATAATCTGACGTGGACACTTTTGTGTCAATTAATTAGTTAGAAACTATGAAAAAACTAGGACAGTAGTTCAAAAAGTGATAATTAAATCAGTATTTCAGACTTTATCGCTCAAGAAGTTATAAATAAAATTATACCATTAAAGCTAGTTAAGTTCCTTATTTCAAGTAATTTATTTGTCATTGGAAGGCTCACCAAAAATTTACAATTAAAAAAGATTACGTTGATACTGAGCCATCCATTTTAAATAATTACTATCATAGATACGTTTCAAATAATTACTATCATAGATACGTTTCAAATAATTACTATCATAGATAGGTTTCAAATAATTATTATCAAAGATACGTTTTAATTAATTATTATCAAAGATACGTTTTAATTAAATACTATCATAGATACGTTTTAAATAATTACTATCATAGATACGTTTTAAATAATTACTATCATAGATGCGTTATAATAATTACTATCATAGATACGTTTTAAATAATTACTATCATAGATACGTTTTAAATAATTACTATCATAGATTCGTTTTAAATAATTACTATGAAAGATACGTTTTAAATAATTACTATCAAAGATAGGTTTTAAATAATTACTATCATAGATAAGTTTTAAATAATTACTATGAAAGATATGCTTTAAATAATTACTATCAAAGATACGTTTTAAATAATTACTATGAAAGATATGCTTTAAATAATTACTATCAAAGATACGTTTTAAATAATTATTATCAAAGATAGGTTTTAATTAATTACTATCATAGATACGTTTTAAATAATTACTATCATAGATAAGTTTTAAACAATTACTATCATAGATACGTTTTAAATAATTACTATCACAGATACGTTTTAAATAATTACTATCATAGATGCGTTTTAAATAATTACTATCATAGATGAGTTTTAAATAATTACTATCAAAGATACGTTTTAAATAATTAATATCAAAGACACGTTTTAAATAATTATTATTAAAGATACGTTTTAAATAATTACTATCATAGATGCGTTTTAAATAATTACTATCATAGATGAGTTTTAAATAATTACTATCAAAGATACGTTTTAAATAATTAATATCAAAGACACGTTTTAAATAATTATTATTAAAGATACTTTTTAAATAATTACTATCATCGATACATTTTAAATAATTACTATCATAGATACGTTTTAAATAATTACCATCATAGATGCGTTTTAAATAATTACTATTATAGATGAGTTTTAAATAATTACTATCAAAGATACGTTTTAAATAATTAATATCAAAGACACGTTTTAAATAATTATTATTAAAGATACTTTTTAAATAATTACTATCAAAGATACGTTTTAAATAATTATTATCAAAGATAGGTTTTAATTAATTACTATCATAGATACGTTTTAAATACATACTATCATAGATACGTTTTAAATAATTACTATCATAGATACGTTTTAAATAATTACTATCATAGATACGTTTTAAATAATTACTATGAAAGATATGCTTTAAATAATTACTATCAAAGATACGTTTTAAATAATTACTATCAAAGACAAGTTTTAAATAATTACTATCAAAGACACGTTTTAAATAATTACTATCATAGATACGTTTTAAATAATTACTATCATAGATGCGTTTTAAATAATTACTATCAAAGATACATTTTAAATAATTACTATGAAAGATATGCTTTAAATAATTACTATCAAAGATACGTTTTAAATAATTACTATCAAAGA
>JAUZNK010090191.1:0-12553 GCA_035046665.1 Euphysa ruthae | reverse complement strand
TATATAATAATCATTAACAAATCTGTTCCCTAAGAAAATGCCATGTGGATTCTGAAAATTCATATCTATAGCAATTTTATAAACTGATTTGTTGTTTAGGATGATTTAACACATAAACTTGCTGACATTATCAAAGCAAATAACCAACTGAAACGTAATGAAATTAATGGCGCAGCTGCACATGTTATTGCTCAAGATATGATGATGTTGCAGTTTCATGTTGCTACACTTATGGACAATGAACTTCCTGGACTTCCAAGGGTCAGTATTTATGACGCTATTTAAAGATATTGATATCCATTGTATTGTAAAATAACCTATTCATAGAAATGCATTTATAATTGTTCTACAAAAGACACTGATAAACTACGAATAAAGTTGGTAATTGGGTCATTTTAGTTGGAACAACGACAAATGAAAATTTACTAAAATAAATTATATTATTTGCTTATGATAAATTTTAAACATCGCGTTCATTTAGGTGAGTTCTTGTTAAGGATGAAATAAAAAAAAAGGTCTTTTATTAAGAGGAAGAAGATGTAGTATCCAGAAATCTATGTTTTCCTGTCTATAAAAATAAACTTTATCTTTTGCACATACGGCTTGCTGACATAATATTTATCAATGCAAGTGCATTTCATTCAAAAACATAAATAAAGACATAATTGAATGCCGACCCTACTTCAAAAGATCAAAGATATTTAGCTTTTACAATTAAAGGTTTTTTTAATACATTAAAGATGGTGCAAGGTGCTTGATATTTTGAGTATTTCATCTTGTTGTGTTTGGTCAAAGAAAGCTCATTGAAATCTTGTTAATTTTCAGTTTTTTAAAGTTTATTCTTAAATTCTCTGAATTTTTGGATTCACTAAAGTTTGTATGGAATAAAATAGGGTATATTGTATTTTTTGGGATTGTGATATATGTAAAAAATTTTACCTACTGTGTAATATTTTTCAGGCTCAACAAAAATCTGGTAGACCACTTAAATCGTTAAAACAAAGATTAAAGAGTAAGGAAGGAAGATTAAGAGGAAATTTAATGGGTAAACGAGTGGACTTCTCTGCTCGTGCTGTCATTACCCCAGATCCTAATCTGGATATTGATCAAGTTGGTACACCTAGGACCATTGCAATGAACCTTACATACCCAGAAATTGTCACACCTTTTAATATTGACAGGTTGTTTATTTTTTCTGTTTGTCCACTAGATGTTTGCCCTATAAAAACATAAATATAAGGAAATCTTGATGGGCAAATTGATCATGAGTTAGTATTATTTGTTTGGAATAAATCTTTAAAATGTTTAAAAATTTATCTATTTAATTTCTTTTGGACTATATTGAAAATGAAAGATAAAATTATGGAGTATACATAACTGTTTTATGTGTTCTATATTTCAAATTAACTAGAAATGCTATATATTTTTTAATTAATAGAATTGATTGGTGTTTAGCCTATATTTTTAGAAGATACTAATACATAAATTAAGAAGAAGTATTAAAAATTTCCATTTTTAACAAAGAGTATGTGTGTATTTTTTGAAGCATTATGCTTTCTTTTATTCACATCATTTTCCCTCTTATTTGTTTTATGCATTATACTCTATACTTATAGATTACAAGAACTTGTTCGACGTGGGCCTACTCAATATCCAGGTGCTAAATATATTATTCGAGACAATGGTGAAAGAGTGGATCTTCGTTTCCATCCAAAGCCAAGTGATCTTCATTTACAATTTGGTTATAAAGTAAGAGCTGAAATTTTGCCGTTAAAAAAACAGAACCTTTCAAGAGTGTTTAACTGAAGCAAAGAATTCTCTTTGTCTTTATTATGTTCTTACATTTTTAATAAACTTGTCTAATTAGAGTTCAACTCTTCCATTTAATTTTTTGAAATTTGTTAACAACTCTATGAAACCGCTGAAACTGATAGAAGAACAAATGTTTTGATGTAATTGTTAATTAAAGTATAACAGTTTGATTAACATTTTTAAAAAGTTTTGGTTAGCTTATCTTAAACAGTAACTTTAATATCAATCAAAAAGTTCATCTTTAAAATTCAAATTTTAGCATTGTTTTCACACTGTAAAGTGTAAACTATTTTTCTAAATTAAATTTTTTGAAGGAAGTTACACGGAAATGTTTTTTCAATGAAGAAAAATTGCTGATGGATTATCAGCCTACAAAAGTTTGGCAGAGAAAAGTTGTTAAAATTAGTTTAAATGCCACTTTTAAGTTCACATTTTTACTTATTTGAACGGAAAAATTTTTTTAAAAATAGTAATTAGCTAAGTTTCTGTGTGAACTATGTGACGATGGATAATCTAATGTTTTAAAAAATGTAAACAATGCCTAATTTTTTTTATAGCCTGCAGTAATTATAGAAAACTAAATAAAATTTTTTATCAATGTTAGTTAAGGTATTAACATTTGTAACAGAGAATGCTTTTTAAATATTTTTATTGTTATGATTAACCTTTCTTGATTTAACATTTTGATCACATGAAAGTTTGTAAAAATTATTTATTTTTTTAGGTTGAGCGACATATTATTGATAATGATGTTATAATTTTTAACCGTCAACCTACTCTGCATAAAATGAGTATGATGGGGCATAGAGTTAAAGTCCTTCCATGGTCAACCTTTCGATTGAACTTAAGGTATAAAAGTTTTAAAGTATGATTTTAAAAAAAAACAGCATACTCTTTCATAAAATCTATACCAGCAGTTTTATATTTCAAATAAATCTTGTTCTTTGCTGCGGAGCCAGAGTATGTTTAGGCATGGTCATTTTTTCTTAGTTAAATATCTTGTTTCTTGTTTCTGCCAAAAAATTTTGTAATGTCAGCAAATCTTATTCCTGATTATTTAGGCATGTCGGCCATTTCAAAAATTTTATTTAGTGTAGTTCCCGGGGATATATATTGAAAAAAGAAATAAAGGCTGTTTATGCATTAGTCTTCTTACGAAAGATTTTATTATATTTGGGTTTCTAATCATGTTTCTAATCCATGTGAGTTGTTAATCACGTTTTTATATATTTGTTTATGCGTTCTTGAACTAACTGAGACTAGTTTTAGTTCTTTTAAAGTTTTTACAATGCCTATCAATTTCATGTTTCTCAGTTATCAAACTAACTCAGTTTTAATACATGTCACATAATTCTGTTGGTGTATAAATCCCCATATTGACTGTCTTTCATGCGTCGCCCTTGTGTAATTGTTATTCAGTTTAAGAAACGTTTAAGTAACGTTTAAGAAAAATACGGTCTTTGAGACTATGTAAAAAAGAAGAATAGGGAACATGACGTTCGGAATTTTGATTAGATTTCTGATTTATTTAACCCATATTTCCATTGAAAATATCTTCTTTTTAGGATGCTGTTTTAACGACTGCCCCCAAATGTTTCTTACCTTTGTTTGATTACTAGTCACAATTTACCTGCACCAGTAATATCCTTAGAAAATGTTGTCTGAATCACTTCAATATTATTATAACTCGATCTAATTAAAGATATATGTGGAAACATTCCTAGGCCATATGGTAGCTTAGTTATTGTATTGCTTTGAGTAGTTTAATTCCTTTAAGGAGTTTACTTAGTTTCAAAGGGCAGTATTTCATTCATAGCTTTAATGCGGTTTTGGGGAAAATTATCTGCAGGTTGTAAAATAGTACAAGTGTTTATTATTTTGCTAAAAGCTGTTTTCTGCATTTGCCTGTATAATCCAGGTGATATGCTTTCCAGCTAACTTGCTGACTTACACACAGCTGGAAATCACCTGCAGCTTTATTCATTTCATCAGGATTTTAGGTGTCAAAATTTGTAAGACTTCACTAACTTCTTTTGGTCAGAAGCCAAAACTGTCTAAGAATTATCATTTAGCATGCAAAATCATCATTATTAGAGGCTTAGCGCCTATTTCCATGCTTACATTGGTTAGAATACTGAAGACTGACTTCGTTTTTTTTTTTTTTTTTTTTTTTTTATCAATATATTTCTCCAATAACATAAAACCAACACAACATAAATATATACAATTCAAATAAAAACATATTTAAAATATATATGTGTCACATATAAAGTGTTTATTGTAACAGTTGGACTTAAGTTGGTTTATGGTCATTAGACAGATAACCCAGAAGATACATATTGGTCAGAGAACCAAGTATCTTTTCATGGAGACCCGTTTTGAACGTGCAGTAGCCAAGTTAAACTACATAGTGTTTAAACTAAAGTAACGGTATTTTGTTGTAAAAGTTTAAATCAAGTATTGAGAAGGTGTTATTTTAAAATTCCTTTAAATATATTTAGGCTGCATATGTTTTAAAATTCTTCGAAGGTGGTATTTCATGGTTTTGACCCTCGATATAACACAGAGTTTTCGACATATTTGCAAGTGTTTTTGATTAGCTAATACCTTTTTTGGTGATCCTGAAGTTGTATCTGATTGACTGATTATTAGTAAAGAAATTTTAAAAACTTGTCAGGAGTTTCTGTTGTGTAAATTCTTACATAAATATTAGAATTTGATAGATATTTATTTTTAAAATGTTTAATATTCCAAGGTTGGCCGTAATATGCACTGCACTCTCTCTACAATTTTTGAATGTTAATATTTTGCAAACGTGTTTTTGTTGATTGGTTAATTCTTGAAGTTTTGATGAATGATTTGATCCAATGATTGCAAACTTAAGTTGGCTGTGTGCAAAAATGAAGTATAAAAGACATCTAGATATTAAATTTAGTTATGTTTGGTTTTATAAAGGAGGCCAATTATGGAGACAAGTTTTGATTCAAGGGTATTTATTTATTAACTTTAAAGTTTCTTTCTTTGAACAATTTACTGGCTACATCTTCATTAAAATATTACTTCTAACTACTTTACTGTAGGCCTTCCTGTCACAGAATTGTTTCATTATTTCCAATATTCCTACATCTACTATTCCAATTTGTCTAATTCATCTTTGCCAGGGGATCATAACACTATAACTTTCTATGTGTACAAGTTCCCTTCAAATTATTTCATCACGTTTTTTTCATTCTAGTAACATATTTTTATTTTATTTCAGTCATTATCGTTTACTTGCCAAGTTTTACTCTCATAAAGCATGGCATTTGGTACACATAATGAATGTAGTCTACTTTTTGAAAGTTAAGCCAACTCTTTACTGGCTAGTAAAGATAATAAGTCTCCACTGCTCCTTATTCTATTAATAGCATAGTCTTCTGTATTTCTCCTGGCTGCTATTGTGTCACCTAGGTAGTCAAGAAAGGCAGATGAAATGTCTATATTGGTCCTAATAGATTTTTAATTGTATAGCAAGTATCAAATGCATGTGTTCTGTAAACTTTTTCTATTTAACAGCATCTAGGTTTGGTGGACCCCTGAAATATTTCATTATTGAGCCAGTGTTTCTGGTAACTGTACCATCAATATTTACAAAAATAAACAGTGACTTGTGACACTTCCGTTTTTAGTTTACTATTGTCTTTAATTTTAAAACTTCTTTTTTTTACCTATGCAGCGGTCCAACAGTCACATTGAGTTATTAATATTAAAAAGTGAACTACTAGATAAACAAAATACAGTCTGGCTCATTTGATCATGTTACAACAAAAAAATTGTCAAAAAGAGCCTTATTTGTAATTCAGTAATTCTATTATCTAGTGTGACCACTCCTTATAATGCAGATTTTGATGGGGATGAAATGAATATGCATATTCCCCAGTCAATGGAAACTCGCGCTGAAGTGACAGATATCATGATGGTACCTCGACAGATTATTACGCCACAATCAAATAAACCTTGTATGGGTATTGTGCAAGATTCACTGTGTGCTGTTCGTAAATTTACAAAGAGAGACGTTTTCTTGGAAAAGGTATATTTGAATTTTCTTTTTCAACTTATTTTATTTAGAAAATCGAATCAGTCAGTTTTCTTATGAAAATATTGTTAGAAATTTTCATAGTTCTGAAGGGGGTTTGAACCCCCTACCTAAATGAACAAATCCCACCTGGACCTCGAGTGATCAAGTCCCACCTTAAAAATAAATCCCAGCTAAAAATTGATACGTCTCGGAGTCCCACCTGAAAAAACCGAATTTTTTGTAGTAGCGTTTTTGAAAACCAACTGATGTTTTTGAACATCAAATAATGAATAAAAACCTGTCCAAGGTGCTACACCCTTTATCCTGTCCAGACATATTCTTCAGAAAAGACAGACAGGACCTAAGTAGAACTAGGAGAACATGACAGCTAATATAATATCAGTGGACAGACGACCAATTCAACATACACAAGACAGGGAGTTGTTGTCGAGTAAGTAAAACACAAAGAAAATCGATTTTGCTTTCAATGCCTTTCTGCAAAAAGTATGTCCTATATAAAACTAAAAAAATGTCCAGGAGACTTTAATAAATCTACTTCAGGTTCCACCTAAAGCTAATGGATGGGGAAGGGGGTTTCCAAACTATGCAACCCCACCTACAAAAATCAACCCCACCTAAAAGGTCAATCTCCACCTATCAACCAAGATTCAGCATTTCATAAGTATATATTTTCTTAAGATCCAGGGTAGGATAGTTGAAATTTTAAAAAGGTTTATCCCAATGAAAAGAAGAAGACATTTCATAATCTAGACATCTTCTTGCCAATATTCAAAATATGTTTAAAAGTTATAAACCCTTTATGGGAACTAGAAAAAATGTTAATAAAATAAAATGAACCTAACCGTCGTGGTACGGATATCCCATATGTACAGTTTCAGTGAAAAAAGACGAATCCCATGTGTATACGGATAAATTAATATCATTTTTTCCTGGGCAAGGCAGGCATATATTAAGTCTATTTATAAATTATTTAGAAATACTCTTAGTTTTTTTGAAAATAATGTTTCAGACATAATTTATGAGTTTTATAATTTAAGTAATTTTAAAAATCAAGATGGTGATGAAAAGGTTTGGCGAAGCAAAAGCGAACTGAAAATGACACAGGCATGAGTGTAAAATATGCAGTATTGCTTATTGACAACTGCTTTGAGATCTACCACACATACAGGGTGTTAGCCAGGATTGAGATTTATACAGCGTTTTTGTCATGATTGGGATTCCTAGGACTTTGCTTTCTGACACGAAAATGTGCGAGTTCAATATTATATAACAATGACAAAGTGATTATATTGCTGTGGTTTTAACAGGACTGGTAGTTCATGAATAATTAATGATTAGGTTAAATTGAATTAAAATTAGCTACTAAAGTAAATCATAGACAAAATAAATTGTTGTTTCATTTTGTAGTAATGATCGATCATATTGGTTGCATATGATAGGGTAATTTTTAAGTTATAATTTATGTTTTGCAGCTTAGTAAACTACAAAGCATAAATTGTAACTTAAATATAATTTGTGTATGTTGTTGTACTCCACAAAGAAAACTAATTATAGCAGCAAAAATACGATCATAAGCTTTTATGCCTATTTTTTGGTTCAATTATAACATCAAATAGGGAGAAATTAACAAGGGTTTTACTTTGTGTTGCTACATATATTATTTCCAATATATAATGAGTAAAATCCAAATAGTTGTTAAATTATTGGTATTTTCTATTTAATTTTTTTTTTTTTCACTTCCAGTTGGGATTTTGACTCAATTGGTAATACCATGTTATACCCAATGCCATCAGGCTGACTAACACCCTGACTTACAAACATTATGCTGTAAAATACATGGAGATGTTTTTGAATGAATAATAGCCTGTTGTATTTTTATAATTTAATTAGTTTGTTTTAATTAACTTTAAAACGCATGAAATATTTCTTCAAAACATTACCCATGTCTGTCAAACTTTATCATTTATTGTAATTTTTTGTAAATTTAAATGACAAATGAAAAGGATAGAATAATTTTAATCTTGGAATGTAAAGCTTTTCTTCAAAAAAATAAGTCTCAAGAGTGCTTTGTCTGATATTCGGAAAAACCGGTCCGCACTACAAGGGTTAATTTTAAGAATTAAGTGTTATCTTAAGAGTAGATATCATGCAAGACACTTGAAAATTTTTATTCTTTAAGTTTTAAAATTTATTAAAAGCCGGATTGTTGATATTAGAGTCACCATAAACTCAAGCTAGTTTGCTATTTTCAAATAGCAAACTTATTTTTCTAAAAAGATGTCTAACTTGCCAAAATATAGTCATTCCAAAATTCTAAAGTACTAGAGAAGAAAGATTCAGCAACATTGGAGTTCAGATATTTCCAAAGATTTCACTGAAAAAATTTGTTTATAGTATTTCTGATATTTGTTTCATAAGAATAGATAAAAATATGTATGCATATGTATAATAATATGTAAATATAAAAATTTGTATGCTTTTGTAAACTATGTTTACAACATAAAGGCTTTATGTTTATATCTAGTTTGTAAATGGCCTGACAATGGTATTTTTTAAATTTTTTTTTACACATTTTACCATATTATAAGGTTTTTTAAAAGGTGTTTAGGTTAGTTTAGATTTTTTTTCGTCTGGCAGATAAAAGCCACTAGCACTCAAACTTACATTTGTTAGTATAAATTCTTTTTCATTTTCATTGTTGTTGTTTAGGATTCTGTAATGAATCTCTTGCTTTGGATTCGTAAATGGGATGGTAAACTTCCAATTCCAGCAATACTAAAACCCAAACCTTTGTGGACAGGGAAGCAAATTTTCTCACTCTTAATTCCACCTGGTATAAACAGTACAGGTGAACATAGTACACATCCAGATGACGAAAAAAATGGACCGTATAAACACATATCGCCTGGTGATACTAAGGTTAGTGAGTTTTTATGACAGCTTTCCATTAAAAGAATTCCCTTTTCATGAATGGCCATTGATTTTTTTTATTTTATTTTTTTTTTTTTTTTTTGATAATAAAGGGCAAGTCCACATAGGGGTAAAGGCAGAAACATGTTTGAATCAGCCATGCCTATATACTTATCCTATCTGAAAATTGAAGCCCTTTGAAAAAAACATTAAATATATAATCAAAGAAATAAATGAATAGAGGCCTTGTTACTGTTTGTTACAATAAGAAATAGATTATTTAATATATGAGATTGAAGTTTTCCCGCAAGTTTCTCAATTCTTATTGTTATTACGCCATTAAATATTTGAATACTTCATCTGACTTAGCATTGAATTTGCAGCAACTTATCTAGCTTAGGTTATCACTATTTTGGTTAAGTGCCAACATTTATTTTTAATAGGTTTTGTTAGTTATTAGGATTCTTTTAGGTTTTGATAGAAAATGGTGAACTTATTACTGGCATCATCTGCAAAAAGGCAGTAGGTGCTTCTGGAAACTCTCTTGTACATATCATCATGGTTGAAGAAGGACCTGAGTTAGCTAAAGAATTTTATGGAGACATACAGAAAGTGACTAACAACTGGTTTTTGATTGAAGGGCAGAGTATAGGTTAGTATTTTATTTTTTCCAGGTCTATGTGACACTACACACATAAGATTATTGACTGCATTTATGTGTTGAGAATTCTTCCGATATTTCTCATCTGAGATAAAATATAATGACAAAATGTTAATTTCATTTAACGAAATTTTTTTGGCACACAGCTGTAGTTTAATATTATTTAGTTTAAAATTTTCAGGGATTTTTTTGTGTTTACTCTCCAGTTGTTTTTTATGATACGTTAGTTGGATTTGTTGCATAAATCATAAAATAAATTCAACCAGATTTCATCATGTGATATTTTGAACCCAGGCTTAGATATTATAATTTCATTTTAGAATTTCTATCTACTTGGATTGTTTATTTAAAGATCCATTTCTAATTTTTTAAATTGTTGGCTGTCAGGGAACATTCAAGGGCAACTTTTGGTGTATTTCTTGTCAAAAGTTCTTGTTTTGGGTCATAAGCTCAAGAGATGGCCTTAACCCTAAAATGCCCACGTATCATATATGATACACAAAGATTGTTTTTACCAAAAAATATTGTGTTTTGATGTCCTTTATTGTTCCGTGTATCATATTTGAACATTATTCTCTCTATACCAAGCAGAAAGATGTTTAAAATAACTATTGAGGCATAATGAAATGTTATTATTATTTGACAGGTTAGGCATGCTAACCTTTTAAATTTTTTTTGACAAAGCAGTAATTTCCAAATATACCTAAATAACAAAATTTTAGATTTTTCATAACCTCGATCAAGATGAAATTTCTTTATTATCTTAAATATCAATAAGTTTCTTACGTTTTTAGACACTCGACAGAGGCAACTAAGTTTCATGAAATTACTCGTATCCGTTTGTCTGCCCATTAATGTTACGTGGCCTTATTGCAAAAATCTTAGGAAAAATCTTTTAAAAAAAATAATTCGTATTTAAGTTATTTATTGAGAGTCCATAGTAAAACTTACACAAATTTGTATGGTACACGTTAATAATTGATATCACATTTTGTTTGTGATAATTTGTGCATTTCAGTCAATCTTTACTTTTTTTTTAATGTTAAAGAATGCTTTTTTTATATATTCTTTGTTAAAGACTCCTAAATGTGTTTTGCTATTATTTTATCAACAATTTTCTAGGGATCTACCAAGTGCTTGTATTTTTAGGTATTGGCGATTGTATTGCTGACAACGAAACATATACAGACATTCAGACAACAATTAAGAAATCCAAACAAGATGTCAATGAAGTTATTGAACAAGCTCATACAAACCAGCTTGAGCCAACACCAGGCAACTCTCTGCGGCAAACATTTGAAAATAAAGTTAACAGAATTCTAAACGAGTGTCGTGACAATACTGGTGCAAGTGCACAGAAGAGTTTGTCAGAGTTCAACAACTTCAAATGCATGGTGGTGGCTGGTTCTAAGGGTTCAAAGATTAATATTTCGCAGGTAGGTTTTATAATTTGTTAATTTTAAACTTGTTAAAATTTATTGTTTTGAAAGTTGTTGTAATACAGCTGTTGGCAGAAGTGCTATTTCATCAGGAAAATATTTCATATTTCCTCTCAATGAAAAAATGTTGAGTTGTGGGCTGTATTTTATCAAAATAAAACATTTTATCTAAAAATCTTTTGTTTATATATTTTATTGCACTCTCACATGTATTTTTAAGCCCACTTTTGCTTTTTTTTTTTATTATTTTTTTTTTTTTCGATCCTAAGGTGATCACTTTGGTAGTCAGGTTATAACAATTTTCATTCTCTAACTGGTTAGGAAATTGTATGAAAAGGGTTAATTTATGAAAATTTTGTAATATTGCAGTTGCTTTTGCTAACATTTTGTGCACCCATGCATTTTGAAGCTTAATTTAGCTAATTTTGTTAGTTTTAGAGACATAGGTCTTGAATTGACATGTTTTTGTTTTCCTATATTTGCTGGTCAATTTTGGTTGTTATCAATTTTCTATCTATAACTTGCAAAAAGTTAAGTAATATATATATATATATATATATAGTATTGTTGTTAAATTATTAGTTTCTTATTTTAACCTTTTAAATCTAAAGTATTTGGGGGTTCTCAAAATTAAGCTCCATGGGCCCCCACATCCCCTTCCTACTCTTTTGCAAAAAATGAGCTTCTTCAAAAAATGACTTTTTTTTTTATATAAAATTAAGTTCCTCAAAAAAAAACTTTTTTGATTTTAGAAGCTTAAACCTTTGTACGAATATCAAGGTTATGGCACAGGATTTCATAACCAAAAGATTTGATTGTAACCAAATTTTCATGTAAGAAAATAGTCTTCATGGTTTCATATCTAAATAAAAGCATTTAGGATACTTAAAAACATTGACAAACCTTCAAAAAATAATATACAAATTAAATTTTCTACAATAATAAACAAGATTGGCACGAAAAATACTAGGGTATGAAAAATGGTTCTAATTTTTAACATACAAGTTGTTTTATTGTTTATATGTATATACTTTTATGTCATATATGTTTATACTTTTAATGTCAAAACGATTTTAAAACGATCTGAGGCTATTCTGGAGCAGTTTTTCAAATAAATCCAGGGCTTCACCTCAAACCCCATTGGTGGCCTTCAGGGCAGGCCCCCAACCTCAAAGCTTGACCGTTTATGAAAGGTGCTATTATCATTTAGTATTTTTTTGGATACCTCATTTAATTCTTACATTTAGATCATCTTTTTCAAGTTCGCAAGCAGTTATAGTTTTATTTAAAATATGAGGCTTATGTTAATACTTCTCTATCATTAGATCATTGCTGTTGTGGGGCAGCAGAACGTTGAAGGGAAGCGTATTCCATTTGGTTTTCGCCACCGAACATTACCCCATTTCAATAAAGATGATTATGGTCCTGAGTCACGTGGTTTTGTAGAAAATTCTTACTTAGCCGGTCTTACACCAACAGAATTTTTCTTTCACGCTATGGGAGGTCGAGAAGGTTTGATTGATACTGCTGTCAAAACATCAGAAACAGGTATAAATATATTTCATAGTTAAAGAAGTATTTTGATTTTTATATGTATATATATATATAGTATATATATAATATACATATATATATATATATATATAATATATA
>JAUZNK010090180.1:0-12554 GCA_035046665.1 Euphysa ruthae | reverse complement strand
ATATTCTTTATAAAATCATATGAGCTTTCATGGTTCATAAACTGGCGTATTTATCATGTGTATCAGCTTTCAGTCGTTCGATTGAATTTAACAATTTAATTGCTTTAACAAATCAATGATATCTGACAAAGAAGCTTTTCCTTTGTTTACTTTTTCATTTTCATCAACTGATACCCTATCAAATCTCAAGTAAAGAATTGGTGGGTATTCTAAAAAAAATGCCATCTGTTTTGCATTGAATTTTTTAAATGTACTTTTGCAATGCTTACATACACTAGACGTCACACATTGGCAGGTTGAACTATTCCATGTAAGACATTTAATGGGAACTTTTTCTTTGATGGAAGGTATAGAAGCATCATGGGTGCATTGATTTAGCTGTGGTACTTCTAAATTGAAACATTGTTCACGCCTGTTTACCAAGAGATTCTGTACTTGAAAGAAGTCATAAAGATTTAACTTTGATACTCCAGAAATTCAGCAATTCTGTTCTTAAGATAATATCTACCACAGTTTTTTTAAAACATCTAACATGAATGTTTTCGTGGCTGATTTTGGTTCTCCTACCAACAATTTCATTACGCTTTGAAAAGCATTTGTTAAATGATTATTATCTGAAAAAATTCGCAACATAATACATTGCTTTAATTTGTGGAAAACAATACATGAAAAATAGAGAAAAACCAGCAATTAATGGAAGGATTTTTTAAATTAAACCTTTCTTACTTTCGCCTTTACGATCTTTTTCAAGTGAAATACAGCTTGGGATAAATCTTTGTTCTTTTAGCTGGATTATTTCTTTGAGACCTTTCTATTCAAAAGTTTTCAATTTTTCTTCAATTGTATTTTCATTGGAACTTTCCCAAGCATGCAAATATATAAAATTAATTAAACTACGATAATTAACTGTTATGTTTTAAATGCATAAGCTGGGCAGCCAAGTAAATTTACTTGCAAAAATCAATACATTCTACATGATACCAGTCATTACACATGTCACATGTCACCATTAATCCTTCTTTATCTTCTTTGCATGAAGAGAATATTTTTTCTACTCAACCAGGTGTAGGATCGTACTGATTCCGGTCTTCTTCTTGCATGTAGATCCACTTTTCAATCAATTGATTTTGTGCATGTGCTACAATTGGTGATGATGCTGTAGTGAATTTCCAATGGCTTATTTTGAATGTCAAGAACCTTTTATCAAATTGGGTATCTTTTTTTACTAGGATTCTGTCGCTTAGGAGTTGATTTATTTGAAAAGTGAATCTTTCTTGCTAGTTTTTTTAAGTAAATGTGATGGTTTTTTGTCTTTTTTCTTACATGCTTCTCCAACCATTCCTCACTTCGCAGAACATCTACAAAGTCTGGTACATCTAGTTAATTAAAGTTAATTTTTTCACATCACCTGTGTTGATGTCATTTCTGTCTGTATTTCCGTATCCTTTCAATATGTCATTCAAAAAGTCTTTTTACAAGTTCTTTGATTTAGTTCATAAATCTACCAAAAACTTAACCAATGGCGTTTTTAAAAGAACTTTTTGGTTCTTCAAATATCTAAAGTAGTTTTTAACGGGTTCATTGCTGTTGTTGTTTACGAGTATATTCCTTCCTTCCGTGGTTTTATTATTAAAAAAACCAGTGTAGTACTTAACATGATTTGAAATATTTTCAAAAACTACCCATGACCACAAAGCAACTTTTGGAAGCATAGATTTACGGATATATTGGAGAAACTTTTGTGCAAAATAATTGTTACAATCTTCAGTAAAAATGCCAAGTCGTATTTTTCCGATCTTTTCTTCTCAGTAGGTTTTCCAAAGAGCTTTACGATTTGTCTCGAGTTTATTCAGTAATTACAGACAAATTACTTTCAGCTTATGGTGTTACTTGCAGATGTGCTAATAAAAGCTCAAAAATTAATTATTAGATTTGTTAACCCTTTTAATGAGCTACAGTAAATGAGTCTTGAGTCTTCCTATAACTCTCTAAAAAATATACAAAAAGATTTTTTATAACCAAATCTGTTTATAAAACGTTTAACTTGGTTTAAATTGGGTTAAAGCATGGTAAGAGCAAACTATGACCAAAGTAAGTTTGAAGTCGTCCATCGAGAATGGTCCCGTGAAAACTCTGTAAATCTGATCGGTATAGCTTAATAAGTTTTCTGTGGTTAAATTCGAACAGACAGGCATTAGCTAAGAACCTTACTATTGTCCATAGCTGCAAGCCTTGGTTGTGCGACTTTACCAAAAAATAATTTCACGAAGAGATAGTATCAAGTATCGAACGGAATCAGAGGAGTGTGAATTTTTATGTATTGTGTAGTTAGTAGAGCAATGTTTGACTGAATGGATGACGTATAGTAAGTGCATATAAAAACACTTTGGGATAATTAAGTATTTTTTGTTTATTTTTTAGAAACTATTTTTGGTTTTATATTCTGACATATTTTTTTGGTTGCCAACTTCATCAAAATTGCGCAAAGCAATGCCTGTTGATACATTACATAGAATTTTATGACAAAATTCACTTGGTGCCCCATAAAAATTTTTCTCATATTGTGTTTTAAAGTGTCGCACTGTTCAGAATTTATCTTCTGTTGAGAATTTATCTTCTGAAAGTTTCCAGACTTTTTCTTCTAGTAGGTATTCTTCATTTTTTGATCTAGAATTATCTTTGTATTTTTTCTTGGGTCTCCATTTAAGAAATCACCGAATACATTACCACTACCTTTTCTATCTTTGTGGCATCATCTGTACTTTCTCCTTTGTCACTTTCTATTAGGTTACATTTTCCAAATGTTCGGTGACTGTGAAGTAATCTACGTGTCTTCTCAATGTATCATACACTTGGCGTACCTTGGCGTACCTTTTTATTTGATGGTTGGTTGTAGCTAATTTTTGAGAGATTGCCATTGACAGTATTTTTTTATATTTTTATCATTGCGGTGTGGCAAATAACAGGTAAAAAATTTAACCTTGTCAACTTTTTTTGTGTTTTTATTTGAACCTGGAGGTCTTCCCGAATGTGGCATTTTGATACAAAAACTGAAAATTGAAGGAAATAAACAATATGGTTTTAGTTAAAAGCTGTGAAAATCAACTGATACTACATAATGGGATCAACAACAATGAAAAAAATTCTAAAAAATCTTGATTTTTGTTTTAAAGTATCGTTAATATGTTGATTCCAGAGGGAAACCGACTGGTGCCACTGAAATATAAAGTACCAAAGTCGGGGTTTTAACGCTAAAATACAATATACCGAATCTTCTTGTTGTAAAGAGTCGTTCGTACTCGGTTGCTACGTATTCATCAATAATGTAAATTTTAAACCATGATTGGTGCGAGCTGCCATTTATACAACAATGTGATTAATTCGTAAAACTTTGAGTCTTAGTCTCGTGCTGTCCAATTTTATTTTTTACCTTTTGGTAAAAAGTATGTGTACGTGATTATTGTTTGCGTATTCCCTGTATGATTTGTTTGAAATCAAGCGACTAACTCGTCAAGGTAAGAGAAAGGAAGAGCTTTTGCTGATTGAGCATAGCAAGTTGAGATTAATGTAATCAAAGGTTTTTCAGATGGCGATGGAAGTTCAAGGGCCAAATATTTCATCCATTGTCCTTTCTCCTCCCTTTTTCTCCCCCTTTTCAATCCCCTCCCTCCCTCTTCCCAACTAAGCTCACCTTGGTTGTGCGAGTGGAGAAATTTAAAGACAGTCAGATTGCTGGAGAATGAAAAATTAAAACTTTGAAAACCCGTGGCAATTTCACTTACATTTCAGCGCGTCTGGGGACAAAGGTGAGAAAGCATTGGTATTTCTTAGATTTCGTGTAAGAGTACTGAGTATATATTCATATAAATATTTTAGGTTTCATTTCTGCATGTTCATGATTTTTATCGCCATTGTCTGGGAATACGTAAAGAAAGGTAGATTTAAATACGAAAAAACGGGTGGCAATGTTCTAGTCGACAAGGTTTTTTAAGGTGGTTTTATACCAGTTGACCGAAAATAAAAATTAAATTAATATAAAAATTCGACCTCAGTAAAGTATATAAAACTTTAAATAATGGTGTAAAATAGTTTGTTGAAAAAATGAAAATATCAAAAAGATCTCAGCCAATAATACTTGTAAACATCCTGCCAACTTACAAAACATGCGTCCAACTGGCTCAATTTTACCTCTCACCAATGCAAGAAAGCCCACTATGAGAATGAGAATGTTATATTTAACGTGGTGAACCAACAAATTGCCGAGACAATATTTCCAGATGGGCCCACGTGGCGGGTCTTGGAGTACTTAGAGCGCACATTTGAGCCTACGAAATTCGCTCAACCAAACAACCCACCAATTTGAGCTAGCGTTGTTGCATTACGCAATGAGTTTTGCTCAGAAACTCAGAGATAACATGGAAATAAAATTCCGCCAGAGGAGGGAGTCGAACTCGTAACCCTTCGCTCCGTACTATCACCCACAAAATATCCAAAAAAAAAATTTATGGGAATTTTTAGGGATGACAATGGCCAAACAACTCACAGTGAAGGAAATTGACAAAAAAACTCATCCTAGCCACAGGAATATGCTTCCACATCACGTTACCCTCACCCTCCTCATCTATATAATAATCAAGTATATAGTTATATTAAATTCTACATCATAAAGGTTCAAAATTATGTTCATAATTTTTGAAAGTAAAATTTTGGTAATGTTTTTTTGTACGCCGGACCAAAAACTTCAATTTCGCTGAGATAAAAAACTCAAAATTGGAAAATGATTTTGACTTGAAATTTTGACAGTAAAATCACATTAGAAAAACAAACCTACTGTAATGGAATCACTTTTTTTTTAAGAAAGACTTTTTAAGTGATAAAAATTTGCATTTTAGGGTATTAAATGGGCCCGAAATCGAATTAAGATGACCCAATACCACAGGAGAGGTTTATTGAAAAAAATGCTTTTGGTAGGAAAAGTATATTTCAAATAAGCAAACAACCTCTGATATTCTGAAATCTATTAGACATTACAAAGGAAATTTATTTATCGCAGCGTCCCAAAAAACTCTTATCCAAAAAAAAAACGGTTTAACTAAATTTTGTTAAGAAACTCAGTGTCATGCTGCAAAAATAACAGTAATCTTGGATTACAAGAACACAAGATACTTGTATCTCAATGATAGTATTCTCTGAAAAAAAAATCTTCAAATAGCTGCATCTACAGTTTTATGATGTTTTAGGCTTATACATAAGGAAAACTACTGTTGCTAAGGGCTTAGTCAAGAAATTTTTTTTCTTTGGAAATATACTTCTCTTTTTGAAATGAAAAATGTGATCCTATAGGCAGCTTTATTTTATTTGGAAGGCTATTGTGCGGGACAGGGACCAACTGTGATTACGCTGAATTTTTTTTGGATGGTTTAGAATTAGCAGAGTTCAAAAATTAATCATGGTTTTTCTGTAAATGCGTGCGGGTGCTGTTCGCTAATATATCATGTGTGGCCCCCGCCATACGGTAGTATGTTTATTATTTATCTTTACGTAACGTATAATTTTCTGTAATTTTTTTAACATATATATGGTAAATAAATTACATACGTACTAAAAGCGCATCAAAAGCCACCTTGGGAAAAAAAAAGTTACACTCGATTAGTAAGACATTATTTTAACAAAGTAATCTATTGAATTATTTTATATTAAAGATAATAGATGTTCCATACCACGGTGATTCTTATATCATATTGATTTTGACGAGCATTCTCATAATGTCGTCAATATGGTATAAGCGTGGGTCAATATGGTAGCTGTTTTTTCCCGCTCTTTTTTCCTATTTAATTTTGGAAAATTTCACATTATTTCATGTTCCTCTTATTTGATAAAAGTTTGTTACTTTTGTGTACAAGTAAATGAAAATGATGACGTGGTATGTGTTATTTTTCTTTTTTTAATCTCTATCTATCTAGTCTTCTGAAGGTGCGATTTTTCAAGCTTTGATTTTTTTTCAAAAATTTTGTGTTTTAATGTCTGAATACCATTTATTTAGAAAACAGTACTTTTCAACTTGACCCATATGTTATTACTGGAATAATTGCAAAAATCCTGAAACATGATTGCTGCTCTTTGCTGCTCTGATATCAAAAAAAAAGTATGATCTGACGTTTTTGTTTTAATTGATATTAATTAATTGATTTGCTAAATTAAATAGCCCTATATAAACACATTTTGTATTTATATAGTTAGTTCCTTTAAAATTTTTATTTCATTGGTATAGTGCAATAACAAAAAAAGTGTGAGGAACACAAAGCAAGCTTCCAAGAATGGATAGATTTAGAGTCTAGAAAGAAGAGTTCAACAATCATGAGCAAAATTTTGTATGATAATATTGTGGAGCTTCTTCAAGCAGACAATGTTCAAAAGTACCTCAAGGCTCTTGTGAGACGTATTCACAGGAGCAAATTTGTATTGATGCAATACCCAACTCTTAACCTTACAAATGTGTTATGTGTGCCATGTTTGCAATCTGATATGGTAAGTAAAGTTAGTTATATCTAAGTTTGATCTATATTTATATACCTAAATTCCTAAAAAATATTTAGAATGTGTTCGGAATTCATCCATCTTAAGGGAGTTTTTCATCATGGGATACCTACAGGATAGATTCCTTCTTTTGCGTGCTGAAAACTCACTTAACATGTGGAGGAATGCACATGTTTTCATGTATTCCGACAGCTAAAAAATGTACTATATTGTTGTGAAAGCTTGTTGTTAAAAGATTTCACTTCTTCATTACTCTCTAAACAATACTAAGAAGCTTGGTGGCCGTTACCCGAACTAACATGCTTTTTTCAGTGTTACGCCCTCTTGTAGCAATGTGTAATAATAGTCATAAAAACAATGCAGAGTAATTTTCACCCTCACAAAAATTATGTTATCCGTGATTTACAGTTTTGGAACTTCAATTTTCTATTTTGAATATTTGAAGTGGAATTTAGATTTAACTAGTTCAAATTGCAATGAGCAATGAGATTGCTTTCGATTGTTTTTTTTTTTTAGTTTTTCAAAGAGGTTTTTATATTTTGTTTCTGAACTCTCTGTTTTTAACTTTAAAAAGCTAATATATGGCAGGTTGTTTTTCTAATGCCTTTGAAAAAACTGTAATTTTTTTATGTGTTTTATTTATATTTTTCTATAATTAAAGCAAGGTAAATAGGAAAGTGGTCAAAGACTAAAGATTTTATAATACATTTTTTTTAGAGGTGTGTCAAAATTAGTAATTCGTTAGCATATTGTCAATCAGCGTTGCTGTTGTTTTAGTTACCTACTTTCAACGGTTTATCAGTGAAATAGCACCATGCTGAAATAGGTTCTTATAAAAATCATTCACTTTAGTAGTTTTAGCGCAGTCAAAGCAATTTAGGTTTGTATCCCCAAAAATATAAAAAAAAAAAGTTTTTTTGAAGTACCAAATGTTTTATTCAGTTGATTATTATACATGTAAACATGCCCCTGGCTTTATAACATGTTATAAAGTCCTCTCCAGAAAATTGTCAGCGGACCGGACTTGGAATTGACAGCGAACCGCAGAAAATTGTCTAAATGTAATCTCCACTCAAAACCATGTGTTATTAAAATTTACAGAACATAAACATGATGTCAAGGAGAGCAAAATATTTAGTTTTATTGCTTATTATGGAAAAACGAAAAGAATACAAAAATAGGATGAGGTTTAAAAAAATATTTACAAAAAGGAGAGTTTCATAAGCTTGTTCGAGATTTTCGGCTGCATGGTCAAGAGTATTCCTTCAATTACTCTCGAATTACCTCTACGAAATACGAAGAACTTTTAAGACTTGCCGAACCTCACATTCAGATATCCTTGGAAAATCGTGTTGATAAAATCTAACCTAGTAAACCTTTAGGTGTGACCTTATGATACTTAGCTACGGGTGATACGCATACAACTATTTATTCTAGTTATCTCATAAGTCATAATACAGCAGTTGGAAGGATTACTAAAGAAACTTTTAGTGTAATATTTGAAGTGATATTTGAAAACATATACTTAAAATGCCCTTCTTACTAGAAGAAATGGAGAAGTTGCAGGCGAGATTGAAGATAAGTGGAGTTTTTCAATTGTATTGGCGCTATTGATGGCAAACACATTATTATATAAGCTCCTCCGTGAACGAGGCCATCATTTTTTAATTAAAAAAATGCATTTATTGTATTAATGGTCGTTTCAGACGATAAATACTCATTTACTATGGTCGAGATAGGGGATCCAAAGAGAAACAGAGACGGTGGAGTTTTAAAAACGGTACAATGGGTCATGCCATTAACAATACATTTTTAAAAGCCCCAAAACAGAAAAGTTGGCAGCAAATATTTGACATTTGTTTTTGTTGGAGACGAAGCGTTACAACTGACAGACACACTAATAAAAACCTACCCAAGAGTAGTATTAATTCTAATGGAAAGGATATATATTTACCGCTTATCTCGCGTACGAATATTTATTGAAAATCAGCTTTATGGCTTCGCGATTTAGAATCGTTTGGGCAATCATTGCTAATGTCGATGTTGTCGACGGTATAACTAATGCTTTATAGTATTTAAAAATTTCTTGATTCGAGGGAAGACGTTCGAAAACAGATATTGCCTACAAAGTTATGTAGAATTCAATACTTCCATTGCGTATCCAAGAGAAGGTTGGCGTAATGATTCGGTGAGAGAGGATTGCTTACAAAAAATATCAAATTTGAGTTCAAATAACTCCACCAGAGACGTGAAAAACAGTTCGTGTAAGTTTAAGAGATTTCCTTTGCTCGAATGAGGATCAAATGCCGTGGCAATTAGACTATGTAACAAAAACAGTTTGATAATCGTTAAATTATTGTATCTTTGAGCATGTAATCGTATTGTATTTTAAAAAAAGCTAGGAATTGATCTAACATCAAAAATGATAACAATATTTATTCTTCCTGAAATTCCAACAATGCTTCTGTAAATTGTATTTGGCAAAGTTAGTTGTTTCGTGGTGTTATGCCCCTCATAGAATTAACTTAAGCAAAATAATATGTCAGAATACTTTACCTGGTCATTACATTTACTTGAAAATCCATTTATTAGCGATTTCTTTAAGATTTCTGTTAATTCATTAGAGTTACTTGAACTATCTTTCTTGGCTTCGCGTTTCTTCTCATTGCGCAGAGTGCTAACCTCAAATGATATATTGCGCTTAAAAGTATTTTGAGTGCATTGAATAGGGTAAGGGGGTGATGCCTGCATTGAAGGTGATTATTTCCAATATCAGTCGTGGCTTTATTCATTGCGGATTGATTCTTCTGTGTTCGACAAATTCAATACATAAGTTTGAGGTAGTATCTCTGGTTGAGACAATTTCCCTCAAAAAAGAGATTAGCAAGTATTTTCAATGGTGGTGCCAGCACCTAATCTGGTGGCAAGATCCCGGCATTTCAAGAATTTTCTTCAATTTTCTCGAATTCGTTTGCACTCTTTTTCAAATTCTTTTGCAAAAAAAAAAGAAAAAAAAAAAGAATAGTACTTTATGCTGCGCAATATACTTCATGATTGTACTAATATTTTTCATGTAAAAATTCCATCCCCTCTGTATATACAAGCCTTCTTAAATCTAACAAATTTGTATTATGTATTATGTCCGCTATTCTTAAAACGTGAAATGTTCTCACCAGATGAATTAAAACCGTGATGATATTTGAGGCAGTTTTTGGTGGGATTTCTTTACAACCTCTGCATCTTGTGTTTCGCAGGCAAGGGTTACTAGGCACTTCTTTAATTATATATAATACATCTTTTTTTTGACTGTTGATTCTGACTAGTACTAGTACGTCTACATGCAGCCTGTTATATTAGCGCTGCATATTAATCTGTAGTTTGACTGTTATTACAACTGGTCTTGAACAAGCTGATATAGGTAAGATTTGAATTTATAATTTCATATTCTTCCCCTTTACATTAGTTACTTTCAAAACATTATTCTTCTGGCATTTTAAATTAAAAACCGCCTAAAAAAATACGTCGTGGGATATTTTTTTTTTAATTGATTCGAATTTCCTTTTTTCAAATTTGTAAAAAAAGTTTATAATTGGCTGTGAATTTTTCTGTACGCGGAAATGAAGAAAAAAGCTGGCTTGAGCTCAACTTCGATTTCCGTTTCGCGGATCGGTCTGATTTCTGAAGTGGAACATATACTTTATGTCCTACGCATACGCAACATGAAAGTCAGATTGGTTCGCTCACAATTTTCTGAAGTAGAAAATAGGCTTAATGTAATCTTTAACAAATTTATTCATTATTTTAATTAACAAATACTCTTCATCGTAGATGGTTGTTTTTAAACCATCTTTAAATTTAAATGTTAGGTTTTTTTTTTTTAACTTAGATCGCTAGTCCCCGCCACCGCCACGCTTTCCAGTATTTCTTTGAGAATGAAATCAAATACAATTTTCTATCGAGAAATTTGAATCATAGTAAAAATCTTTATTTTTAACCAAAATTTTCTTCCAGAAACCTATTTTTTTATGTGTTATATTTGTATTTGTCTACATTAAAAAGCAACATAAATAGGAAAGCGGTTTTATCATGCCTTTTTTTTTATAGGTGTGTCAAAATAGGAATCCGTGAGAATATTGTCAATCAGTGTTGATGTTGCTTATGTTTCTCGCTTTGGACGGTTTATCAGCGGGATGACACCTTGCTACAAAGTTTTATTATAAAAATCGTTCACCACATTACTTTCGGCATAGTCGAAGCAAAATAGGTTTATACTAAATCAGACAGAAAATCGGATCTCGATGATAAAGTCTAAATGGTTTTCAACGAGATTTCCGTGCTTTAACTGTATCTATACAGTAAGGTGGAAATAAGAGCTATTTTAAAAGTTTTATTTATAAAATAAAACTTATGTATTTATTTACATTGTAAATTTTTGAAGCAGAAAAGATAAATTTAATAAAAACAAAAAACCTTGTGTTTGGATTCCGATATTTTTTTTCTGGAGACTCAATGTTACATCACGTATTTTTTTTTTTTTTTTTGCATAAATTTTTTTACTTTGGCTAAACTACATACGGCTTCTTCGACGGACTGTCATGCAGAAAAAAGAACGTTTCCTCGTTTATTGCTTTGCTCCCACCAACGTCGTATACTTTTTCACCGTACATTTTTATTTTTTCTTTCAGTATTTGTGCTGTTGATTTAGTGCAACCAAGTCCTTGTCCACTAAATTCTATGAGTAAATGCTGATAATAATTGATGATGTCGTTTAATAAGATAACTTCCTGGTTTTCGATAATTGAATTATCTAGACAGTTGATCAGTGCGCCAAAAGAATGTCGATGAATTGACCGATCAATACCCCAAAAGTTTGAACAGCTTTCTGGCTTGAAATTTTTCCACCACTTTTTTTTTTTCTGCTTCATCGGTCTTTCACTTTTAACTTGTTAATTCACTCGACAACAAGCATTCACTTCCTTTGCTGCAAATTCCATTCTACTTAAAGGTTCCATAAGTCGTATATAAGCTAATTATTTAATATACTGCCAAACGCACCTTTTAAATTCTTTAGTTTTAACATTTGCTATTTTTCATATCCGTGACGTAGTGGTACGAGGAACTGAACAACAGACACCGAAGTTAAAAGGTAAGTGGTTCGAGCCCACTTGATGACTGCGTTTAAGGCAAAATCACCATCTAATTTAGGGCAACATACTATAGCAGAATTTAAATTGTGTATGTCTGTTCTCTTCCTGTGTCCCAAATTCTTAATATATGTGTCTAAAAAAACACTAACATCTGCTCTAAACCTTTTACTCTTTTACGCTCATGATTACAAAACAAACATAGATTGTCAAACTCACCTGTTCTCTCTGATGATTTTGGAAACTTTATGTCAGATCTTGCCATTATGTCAGGGGGTACCACTTTGATGGGCTTACTTGTGGTTGTTTCGGCGGTGGCATGTCTTTCGGTATTTTTTCTTTTTTTTTCTATTTCGAATTCTTCTCCTTGATTTTTAAATATTACTGTGATTTTTTTATAACAGGAGCGGTGATAGCCGTGAACTTTGTCAACTACGTCTGGCAACGTAATCGGCGTACTTCAGGTTTCCGTTTTTTGTGTTTTGATTATCGCACTGCACTTTATCAGACTGTTTTGATTAAACTATACAATATTTTCTCTTGAGGGCTATTATCCACATGAAGGCAATATACAGAACCTAGACAAAAAAAAAAAATTGTGCTTCAAACACCAAAACACGAATTTTAAAATCTATTTTTTTATTTGTATACGCAACTTTTTATTTCGACATGAAAAAGAGACAAGAATAAAAAAGTCAATATTTTTAAATGAACAATTTTTTTTTTTTTTTTTTGATGATGAATTTTGAAGCCGAGTTAGTATTTGTGAAAATATAGCATCGTCATTGGTATCTAAAAAAAAAAAAAATAAGGAGTATAGATATTAGTTATGATAATTACAGAGAACTGTGCATAAAGCTATACAAATATATA